>VDFB02367383.1:0-27583 GCA_007258455.2 Sequoia sempervirens
TAAACCTAATCATAGGTCAATTGAAATGTGAGCCCATATGGTGGCATATGACCTAGATAAAGAGAATCAAGAACAATGACATTAATAAGTTCACACTAGAGCCTCGACCATAAGTAGAAGCTAAAAATATCCCAAAGAAGAGGTATAAATATATGTTGATACATGGGATATTGCAACCCTTATTCCTACTCCTCCACAATCATATCAAATGTTCTAGAAGAAATTTGTTGCATATCACCTATAATTAAAAAATGCATTCTTTGAAGAAGCTAGGTTGGAGTGAATATAGAATAAGTAATTGGTGAAAATATGGGCAAGACGTTGGACACATGGTGGACAAACCAAGTCACTTTTCCTTGGGTAATAAATGGGATGACATATATGAGAAGGATCATTTCAATCCTACCTCTTCCTTCACTCCAAAAAAGCCTCATATCCAAGTAAGTGAAATAAAAATAATATCATTTGGTGATGAAAAAGGAGTAGAAATCAAAACCTCCAAGCTTCTAAACCAAGTAGCTAATTATATAGGTAGATTTGGTACTAGAACAATTCACAACCTATGCATCTGCTCAACCATATATTTCATTTAAAAGTATCATGACCCCATTCCAATGATTATTTCAAAGAAAACAAGATACAATTAACTCTGGCTCTTATTGAAGAGGAATCTACCTAAAATTTCCTACTGCAAAGAATGAGAGGTTTCATCTCCACAAAATTAACTATCAAATACATTGTAACCAGCCAAGAAATGATAAAATCACCCAAGACAACTAAGGGGAAAACTAATGAATCCTTTGAATCTTAGTAGGTTCCCACCACAAACTAGAGCTTATTTTAGAATACCACAAGTGGAGGTGAGGACCTAGAAGAGGAGAAGGAAAAAAATTGAGAGAAGTGATGATCCACCTATGAAAATGGGATATGAAAAGTAGAAAATGAAATAGAAAATCATACAAGATGTTGCAAGAATGGAAAGATTAAAGGTGTTGTCATTGATGTCAACTAGTCAATTGGTTATCAACTAGTTGTTGTTGGTTGTATATGTCGAGGATATTAAAAAAATTGTAATGAAGATATGTTGTAGGTATTCAGTGGTTGCTCTGGGTTTTAAATCAATTTCTCCTGCAGTCAGTGATTCGGGACATGTTGTTCAGCAGCATAGAAGATGTTATATCCAAATTGGTTGTTGATTTGCTGAAATAACAGGTAAGTTGTGTCTACTAATCAGAACCGTGATTTTAAAGTTTCGGTTGAGGTCTCGGAGAAATGTTGTTATCCGTATTTCTATTTGACAGAAGTCTTATGACTTCAGATTCTAGAGTTTGGTTATCCCATTCTATTGTTGAGGTTTTAGTATCCGGAAGATTCAGTTTAATGGGTCTCGGCGTGTTTCATATAATCGTTTGCAGGCTGGGTTCCTTTTGTGAAATACTAGCTCAAGGCTGATGAAGCTACATGTTGGATCTGGGTTCCTTGAAGCATGTTTTTGGGTCACCCTCATTCTAATTCCACCCTAGGATTTTTTGAAACTAACCTAATTTGAATTTGAATTTGGATGGTCGACTTTGGATATGTTTCAAAGTTGAAGACAGTATAAATACAAGTTGAGTTAGTGGTGAAGAAATATACAAGAGCAAAGAAGAAGAGTGATAAGAGAAAAGAGGAAGTGCAATTATATGCGACATTGATTCTACTCAGTGAGTGTGTGTGATGTGAGCATGGTAGATCAGTGCAAAGCTTAATGTTGAGTTTCCAAATGCAGTGAGCAGTAGGTGAACCCTATCATTCATGCATGACTACAAGTGATTGTGGTGAAATCCTTTATTGCATTGGGATTGTAGTCTCTCTGTAACAAGTCTTCTTTGTATCTTTGTGGCAGTGAGCCCTTCGAGTTGTTAGCCCTGTTGGACAGTGAGTCCTTGTTCTAGACAGTTAATCCTTATTTTGACAATGAGCCTTATTTCTGGCAGTGAGCCTCTTGTAATCAGTTTTGATATTCTCTATAGTGTGAGCCAATCCTCATCGTGGTTTTTCCCTTATTGGGTTTTCCATGTAAATCTAGCATTATTATGTTTATGTGTTGGATTTGAGTTTCTGCATTGGAATTTGATGATTAATCATTTAAGCAGTATTAAGAATTAGTTATGGTGATTGAATTAAAGGTTTAATTCTGTGAAAATTGATTCACCCCCTGCCTCTCAATTTTCCTATTCAACAATTGGTATCAGAGCGTGATTCCTTGGTGAAGAGCTTAACCACTTGAGGAAGGTCCGGTGACATCGGAAAATAATGATTTGGCGATTTATCCAAGGTTTGATGGAACTAATGTATAAGGAAAGTATTGATGGAAGAACATATAGCATTGTGGATACAGATGTGAGAAATCAAAATCCTCATAATTCTCTTGCTAATGGTCCAAGTATGCCTGAAGAGATCAAAGCACATGAAGTGAACAATAAGGTGAAGTACATCTTGAAGAATAGTCTGGTACATTTTGAGTTGATTATAGTTCAAAATTTGAAGACTGCTAAGGAAGTTTGGGATGCCTTGGAAGGAGCGCATGATGGTGATGAAGGAGTTAAAGAAGTGAAACTATAGAACTTGGAGACACGGTTTGATCTTCTACATATGTCTGAAGATGAGAATGTTAAAGCTTTTGTAACTAGATTGGATGAGATAGTGGCCAAAATGTGAGGACTTGGTGCTACTATAGATGAAACTAGGATTGTAAAGAAGATTCTCATAACTCTTCCCGATGCTTATAGTGAGAAGGCAAGTGCTATTGAATAGAATATAGATCATAATACCTATACTAAGGATCTATTGTTAGGATTTTTGACATATTATGAGATGAGGAAGCCAAGTATAAGGAATGGATGCAAATCAGAGACTACTTTTAAAGCTACAAAAGCTGAAGATCCAGATGAAGAAAACTTTGATGAAATAGAAGCTAACTTTGTGAGAAGGATGAGGAAAGGCTCTAGTAAGTATGAAGGTAAGTTACCCTTTAAATGCTTTAGTTGTGGAGAAATAGGTCATTATGTTGCAAAGTGTCTGAAAAGAGCTAAAAGGATTAAACAGAGACATGAGAAAGAAAAGAAAGGAAAGAAGATTAACGAAGCTTACTATGTGAATGAGAATGCTAGTATATCTGATGAGGATTCAAAATATGAAGACCCTGATGAAAATGAATGATTGTTCTTGGCAATTAAGGTTGAACCTACTTTTGCTAATTTTGAAAAATAGGTAAAGGAAAGCCCTCCGGAGAAGGAGAAAAATGAAGGTACGATTATCTCTGCCCTATATACTAAACAAGAGAAAAACTATTAAGTAGTTGATAGTGGTTGTTCACATCACATGACTGGTGATAAGAGTAAGTTTTTCAAGCTTGAAAAATATGATGGAGGCTTGGTTATGTTTGGAGATGATACTAGTGCTAAAATCAATTGGATAGGTTTAGTGAGTTTAGATGGCAAGCATCATATTGATGGTGTCTACTATGTTAAGGGTTTAAGGAATAATCTATTGAGTGCTGGTCAAATGGGCAGAAAAGGATATGATCTTGTGTTTAAGGATGAGAGATGTGAGATCTAGAAAGGATCCAAAACATTGATTGCTTGCTATAGGAAATAAATCTAAAGGGAATATCTATCAACTTAAGGGTGCCGATGGATGGTGCTTTATGAATTATATTAATGATAGTTAGTTATGGCATAGGAGAATGTGTCACATGAATTTTGATAACTTGGCAATAATTAGTGTTGTTCAGGTCGTGAGAGATATAGCGAGAATTACAAAGCCTGTTAATGCTATTTGCAGGAATTGTCAGTTTGGAAAGCAAGCAAGAAATAATTACAAATCAAAGAAACAATCTACTACCAGACTACTTGATTTAGTTCATACAGATCTATGTGGTCCTACAAGAGTGAGAAGTCTACTTGGTGAAAGGTACTTTATGCTTTTAATTGATGATTATTCTAGATATACATGGGTTACATTTCTTAGAGAGAAATCAAATGCAATAGATAGATTCAAGACATTCAAAGCTATGGTTGAAAATAAAGTGAACTTGAAGATAAAATTCTTAAGGTATGATAGAGGTGGAGAATTCACCTCCCATGAGTTTACTATGTTTTGTGAAGTGCATTGAATAAAGAGACAGTTATCTTCTATGAGAACTCCTTGGTAGAATGGAGTTGTTGAAAGAAAAAATAGATCAGTTCAAGAAGCTGCTAGATCAATGATACTGAGGCTGGTTTATCGAAAGTCTACTAGAAAGAAGCTATTCATACTATTATTTATGTATTCAATCGAGTTCAAGCAATAGCAAATAGTACAAAAACTCCCTATGAGCTATGACATGGAAGAATTCCTACTATTAAATATTTCAAGGTATTCATAAGCAAATGTTATATCAGAAGAGATTGAAGAAACTTTGGGAAAGTTTGATGCAAGAAGTGATGAAGAAATTTTCCTTGGATATTCTACTAAAATCAAGGCATACAGATGTTTCAATAAAACACTGAGAAATATTGTAGAGAGTTCAAATGTCAAGGTTGATGAGATAGTGAAGAATTCTATTGACATTGATGGATATGAATTTGATGAGCCTCATCACGTAAGAATTGAAGATATTGTGGAAGAATAGGAAAAAAGATGAGCAATAGAAGTAGGAAGAACATAATGAAAGAGAAGATTCTCCGGTGATGTCCCCTAAGACACCTAGATATGTACAGAAGAATCATTCAGAAAATAAAATTATTGGAGATAAGACAAAAGGAGTATTGACTAGAAGTGAAGCTGCTACTCAAGTGAATCTATTTCTACTTTCTGAGATTAAATCAAAGACTGTAAGTGAAGCTTGTAAAGATGAACATTGGAAGGAAGCAATGAAAGAAGAACTTATGCAAATTGAGAAGAATCAAACTTGGGAATTGGTCCCAAGACTGGCAAACAAAAACATCATTGGATCGAAGTGGGTATTTAGGAAAAAGTTGAATGAGAATGGAGAAGTGGTTAGAAACAAAGCAAGGATTGTGTGTAAGGGTTACTCACAAGTAGAAGGTATAGATTTTCAAGAAAACTTTGCTCTGGTAGCAAGAATGGAAGCTATAAAGATTTTCTTGGCATTTTCTACTCATAAAGACTTTAAGGTCTATCAGATGGATGTCAAGTCACCATTTTTGAATGGTGAGCTAGAAGAAGAAGTCTATATGGAACAACCAGAAGGATTTTAGTTGATAGATCAACCGAATATGGTGTGCAGATTGAAGAAAGCATTATATGGATTGAAGCAAGCTCCAAGAGTTTGGTATGCGAGATTGGGAAAGTATTTGATTCAACAAGGTTTTAACAAAGGTATGATGGATAGTAATCTATATTTTAAGATTGAAAATGACAAAATCTTGATTATAGTTGAGTATGTTGATGACATTATCTTTAGAGGAAATGAAAATATGTGCAAGAAGTTTGCAAAAGAGATGCAGAAAGAATTTGAAATGTCTATGTTTGGGGAGATGAATTTCTTTCTTAGACCACATATTAATCAAATAGAGAAATAAATTTTCATTTCACAGTCTAAGTATGTGAGAGAGATGTTGAAGAAGTTTGGGATGGATGGTTCCGATCTGGTAAGTACTCCTATGGTGACTGGTTGCAAATTGGGTAAAGATGATGATTCACCTAAGGCTGATTAGAGCAAGTACATATCTATGATTGGTGGACTGCTATATTTGACTGCTACTAGACCAGATATTATGCATGTTGTTTGTCATGTGGCTAGATTTTAAGAAGATCCTAAGGAAGCACATGTTTTTGTTGTTAAAAGAATATTCAGATATTTGAATGGCACTCTGGATTATGGATTATGGTATCCTAAAGATATTGATTTTACACTTAGTGCCTATACAGATGCAGATTGGGTTGGATGTGTAGATGACAAAAAAAGTACAAGTGGTGGTGCATTCTTTCTTGAATGCAAATTGGTGGCATGGTCGAGTAAAAAGAAAGATTCAGTCTCCTTGTCTACTACTGAATCTGAGTATATTGTTATTGCATCTTGTTGTACACAAGTTCTATGGATGAAATAAACATTAAAATACATCATAGTGGTATATGATGATCCCATTTCTATTTTCTATGATAATACAAGTGCAATTAACATTTCAAATAATCCGGTGATGCACTTGAAGACGAAGCATATATATTAGGTATCATTTCTTGAGAGAGAAGGTCATGGAGAATGAAGTAAATCTTGAGTATGTTTCGACAAAGGATCAAATTACTACTATTTTCACGAAGGCTCTTCCTAAAGATACTTTTGAGTATCTCTGGGAGAAGTTAGGGGTTATTGCCCCTCCTTTCTTGAACTAGATGCATATGGAGATGCATCAGTCTGGTGGATCTATGGATCTATCCTTCTTCTGGATTGATGTTTTGGTGGCTACCTCTTAGGGGGAGCAGGCAATATTAGGTGTTGTCATTGTGTGTATTTTGTTTTTCATGTCAAAGGAGAAATCAGTGTAAAATATTCCTTTTCCTTTGTCATTGATGTCAAAGGGGGAGAAGAAGCATATGAAAAAAGAGAGAGGAAGAATGGGAGAAGAAGCATGTGAAAGGAAATGAAGCATATAAGAGATTATCTACTAAGGGGAGAAACAAAAAAGTGTATTCAGAGCTAGTATGTTGTCTTTGATGTTTTTCACATCATGCGTTGCCATCAATGACAAAAGGGGATATTTTTGCAAGAATGGAAAGATTAACGGTGTTGTCATTGATGTCAATTGATCAACTGGTTATCAACTAGTTGTTGTTGGATGTATATGTTGAGGATATTGAGAAAATTGTAATGAAGATATGTTGTAGGTATTCAGTGGTTGCTTCGGGTTTTGGTCTGGATTTTCTCCTAAGTTTGTGTGGTTTAGACATGTTGTTCATGGTTGTTAGAAGATGCTATATCCAGATTTTTTGGTTGTTGATTTGTTGTATAGTGCAAGTTGTGTTCACCAGTTGTGAAATGTGGTTTTCTGTGTTTCTGGTTGAGGTCTGGGAGAAATGTTGTTGATATGGATTTCTCTTTGATGAAGTCTTATGACTTTTAGTTCTAGATTTGAGTTGCCCTAATTTTATTGAAGACAGTTTCAGAATCTGAAAGATTCGTGCTTAATGGTTCTATGTGTTTTACACTAGTTTGGCTAACCATGTGTGAAATACTACTTGTAGACATGGAAAATATACTTACATACTTGATCCCGATTACTAACACCGTTTCATCCTAAATCATCCCTCGATCTAACCATTTAATCAAATACCCTTATTTGATTAAATTCATCAATTTTCCTCCCTTAATTAAATAAATCATTATTTATCTGATTAAGTCTTTCTCTTTTGTTAATTAAATTAATCAATCTAATTTAATTAACCCTAGGTCCTTATTTAATTAAATAATTCATTTCATTTAATTAAATATCTAAATTCATCTTATTAAATAAAATAAATTAAACCTTATTTGATTTAATCTAACATCATCCCGCCGGCACGGGTAGCGCGGTTGGTTCGAGGCTGTGGGATGGCTCCTCATGGTCTCAGGTTCGACTCACTCTCAGGTTTTCCAGGGGTATGGGCTGGCCAGCTGTTGCGTACCCCCCAGAGGATTAGTCTCACCCCCGCTCGCCGGAATGTCGCTGGGCCGGGTTAATCGCGGGGACACCTCTTGGTTACAAAAAAAAAAAAAATCTAACATCATCCCCTTTAGTTAAATAAATCAAAATATTTATTCAACTAGGTCTAAATCATTTTCCTCTCAACTTTGATTTATTTAAATCCTAAAATCTAAGTCAAAATTGTCAAATCACCTATCTCCTCTCATTTAATCAAATTTTGATTAAATATAATCTTAATTCATGTCCCATCCTCTAACTTTTTCCACTTGCACATGAAAATACATTTAATTCATTTATTAAATCTCTATTTTCTCTCAACTTGGCATCTTTAGAGAATATTCCTTCAAATTTGAAATCCTTCCAAGTGGACTTTGTCCTTCCAACAAGACATTCATTCCTTCTTACATGTCCTTGTGCATTGAGCCAAGTGGCATTTAAGTCATTCTTTTTTCCCTCTTACATGTCATTTCATTATTTTCAAATTCCATCTAATTGCATTTGTGGGCACATTCATCAAAATGTGCACATCCTTTGCCCATTCACATCTTGACAAGTGGCATTTGGCCATTGGTTGAAAGTTAGTCCCACATTGCTTCATTTTGGGCATTTCTCCATCTTTTCTTTCTATAAATAAGAGGTTTCTCTCCTCATTTGATCATCCACAGTTTGAGTAAACTTACTATACTTAATTTCATCTTCAAGCACATCCATCTTCATCCATTTTATCAAGTTTATAGCTAGATTATGCAGATTTTTCATCATGGAGATCAATTGAATCAACATCAAAGTGCATCACTCATCAACATTGCATCATAGGATTTGGGAATGGGCCAATTTTCATATCAAATTGGCACCAATTCCCCCATGGGATCAAGAGTTTGCTTGCTTAATTAGGATTTCATTGCTCTCTCATTATCTTCTTCATTTTATTTCCTAATTTGAGATCTTGATTCTCACTTGCATTTGATCTTACTATGTGTTTGTTTATTGTGTTTTGCAGGTGCTAGGGTTGGGGTTCTACACTATTATTGAGGTTGATGAAACATGCTAGATCTTTTTGGGTCCTTTGAAGCCTATGTTTGGGTCGCCCTCATTCTAATTCCACCCTAGGATTTTTTGGTGTTGACCTAATTTGAATTTGAATTTGGATGGCCAACTTTGGATATGTTTCAAAGTTGAAGAAGGTATAAATACAAGTTGAGTTAGTGGTGAAGAAATATACAAGAGCGAAGAAGAATAGTGATAAGATAAAAGAGGAAGTGCAGTTAGATGTGACATTGATTCTATTTAGTGAGTGTGTGTGTGATGCGAGTGTGGTAGATAGTCTGAAGCTTAATGCTAAGTTTTTGGATGCAGTGAGCAGAAGGTGAACTCTATCATTCATGCATGATTGCAAGTGATTGTGGTGGAATCCTTTATTGCATTGGGATTGTAGTTTTTCTATAACAAGTCTTCTTTGTCTTCTTTGTATCTTCATGGTAGTGAGCCCTCCGGGTTGTTAGCCCTGTTGGATAGTGAATCCTTGTTTTGGACAATGATTCCTTCTTTTGGAAGTGAGCCTCTTGTAATTAGTTTTGATATTCTCTATAGTGTGAGTTAATCCTCACCGTGGTTTTTCCCTTATTGGGTTTTCCACGTAAATTTTCCATTATTGTGTTTATGTGTTGGATTTGAGTTTTTGCATTGGCATTTGATGATTAATAATTTAAGCAGTATTAAGAATTAGTTTTGATGATTGAATTAAAGGTTTAATTTTGTGACAATTGATTCAACCCCCCTCTCAAGTGTCCTATTCAACACAAGAGCCATGAGAGGTTTGTATGGAGAAGGTACAATAGGTTACACTATAAATATCTATCTTCCCTCTCCTCCTACCTTTATCCTTTTTAAATTATTCCTTGGATTCCATATTGAATTAGCACATAAATATGATAAATCGTTGGTGAATCATTTTTGTAAATATTGAAGTTGTTTAGCATCAACTAATAAAGTTGTTTAACATCAATTAATAAATATTCAAGATAAACCATGAAGGACAGCAATGAGTGATGCTAGGGGTGACCAATTAATAAGTATACACATGAATAAGTGAAGCATACATGTGAATAAGTGAAGCACAAGTACTCAAATACACGTAAGCCTTGAAGTATACACATGAATACATAATATACACATTAATACAAAGTATATGCATGAATACAAGGTATATGCATGAAAACACGTAAGTCACAAAGTATACACGTAAGTTGTAAAGTGTACACTTGAATACACATAACTCATATCTATTGAAGCATGGATTTATAATACAAATATGGACACCATCAATAAAAAATATTTGTATTGACCAAATAGCCATGTAGGAATACATCAATATATGTCGATATAAGTATAAAATATATACAAAATAGTCATATAGGCTTACAATAATTCCATATAGGCATACAATTTCAAACATATGCAATACAAAATATGTCCAAAAATTCCATATAGGCATATAACAAAGGACCCTAAAATCAAAATTCATTCCCCTCCAAGATCTTGAAACAAACTCTTTCCCTTTGTTGGTCGGCTAGATGGTGATAAGTCTGTCACTCATTTAATCTGAGGTCGAGGGGTGTTCCTAGTGATCCTCCTAAGGTTTATTGCCTCATCAATCCTTATCTGTTACAATAACAAGTAAATACATTAATATATAGAAATTACATTATAAAAAAATGATATATTTAACAAAATAATCACTTACCACCACTAGATGATCACTCTCCTCAAGGGAAATATTTGCATGCCCATGCTATGGCATGTTGAATTCCTATAGAAACCATCCAAAGAGAAATTAAACTACAAATCAATAATCTTTTGATTTTTCACTAACTAATAGCTATAACAATGAATGCAATTTGAAATTTAGTAATTTTCCTCATACCCCTATGAGAGGTATCAAGGAGTCTATAGCAGAAGAAACACAAAGCTCCATTTCCCTATGAAAATCTAGAGGTGTATTTGCATGCAACATCTAAAAATAAAACAACAAATTATTCAATCACGAAAACAACAATAGTGATGTAGGTCATGGCTTATAGTGTATGAGATAGTGAACAAAATTTTAAGTACTTATTGAACTATATATTTCTTACTATCATGCTTACTATTTTCCCTATCCATAGCTTGTTCAAAAGCACCTATTTTAGGCTTTTATCCATAGCAGCAAGGCAATGAACCATTTGATAAAATATTTTGGTAGACATGTACAAAAAAATGTGGTAGCATAGAGAAGGCAATGAACTGTTTGAAAAAATGCCTCATAGAAATGCGGTCTCATGGTGATGGAATTTCTTTGAAACACAAAGGCATTCCATCACCATGAGACCGCATTTCTATGAGGCATTTTTTCAAACAGTTCATTGCCTTCTCTATGGTATTATGTTGGGATGGGGTGGATGGTATAGTGTGGTCTTGGTTATGAGATGGAGGGGGATCATGACATGAAGAGGGAGGGTGACATGAACAAGTGAACAGAGGTAAAGCCTATGATTGAAAATTGAGGATGAGGGATGTAGATCTTGAAGGACGGAGGGAATTTGGCCAAAGGCTTGTTCTATCTTAAGGTAGTGAGTTAAGGTTTGAAAATTTCCCAAAGAAATGTGTCTCATGGTGATGGAATGCTGAGTTTCATCAACATGGTATTCACATTTTTGAGGCATTTTTCAAATCAACGCTTTCTATGCCATTGCTTACTATGCTTTTGATAGATTTTTTCCACATCCATAGTTTGTTGAGCACCTATTTTAGGTTTTACTACATCGGTTGAAGGGAACTATTTGACAAAATGCTTTGCAGAGATGGCTGCATGGGAAAATGTGTGTAGCATAGAAAGGAAGAGTTGTTTGAAAATGCCTCAAAGAAATTGGGTCTCATGGTGATGGACATCACCATGAGACCATATTTCTTTGAGACATTTTTTCAAACAAATCATTGCCTTCTCTATGATATTGCTTACTATCACTCTTTCATAGATTTTTTTGAAGCATCCATAACATAGACAAGGCAATGAACTGTTTGAAAAAATGCCTCAATAAAATGTGGTCTCATAGAATGCCATGACAAGCAAATGCAATTGGTAGTTGCTCCTAGTTATTACTTATGCTATGTGAATTAATTGCATCATTGCTTATGTTGACTTTCTAAAAAACTATATTTAATTGAAATTTTGTCATCTATCAACATCTAGTTATTAGTTATGTAATGTGAAGTAATGCTTTGAATTTGAAAGATGTGCAAAGAAATGTAATCAACGATATGAATATAAACTACACAAATCTATTAAGTACAATTCATTAGTTAAACTCTTTATTCTATTACCTACGTGAAGGTTTGTACTCCACTAGTAGTGAGAGGTGTTGCCATGAGACCTCCAATATTAACCTATTCAACATCCAAAATCAGATATTAGAATACCATTCATATAACAATGCTATTCACATGTAATATTTATAATTGTTTACTAGTTACATACCTCAACAGTAGATGCAGTGGAGTAAAAAACAAGTGGAGGGCTAGTGTAAACAAGATCAACACTATGACCCTAAAATTTTATTACAACCATTAAACTAAATTAGTTAATATTGCATTTCAAAAATGAAATTTAATAAATTAAATTCAATGTACATGCTAACATTTACTTGAGTATCCAGGTTGACAGCCTCATTCAAAATTTCATCTACCATAGCCAACTCTGCAACTGCAGATGTATCCCACACACCAGTCTCCTAACTGTCTATGGGGTCATATGTATAAGCTAACCTGCAAACCTGAAAAGAATGGGGTGGAACCCTACCCCTCGAACTCTCCCCTGGATGATGTTTTATTGTAGGGTCCTGGCACGTTGGATGATACTCTAGGTCAGAGAGTTAATAAACTATAGAGTGTCCACCTCAACACTCTCCTTCATGATGAAAGGGAAAGCAATGTGCTCATAAGACGGCCTAGCGAGTGCTCATCTCCCTTGTCGCTGAGGATCTTGACATGCACCTAGTTTATCCTGTTCCGATCCACCACCTCTCCCTTGAAAGTCTCACACATCAAAATAGTTGGGGATTTTATTGAGGACAAACTCACAGTACAGTTTCCTCAAGAAATATTGGGGGACCTTGTTATTATTGCATGGTGGATGGTCAAAAACCATCCACCACCTCTTCCAAAAATTGTTCCTAATCCCTTCTTGGTTGCACTAATGGATAGGAAACCTCTTGCTATTAAGTTAAAGAGTTTGATTTGTACGTGGGTTAGTGAATAGTGAGCATAAATCATATTTTGTAATTTTTTCATCTTTTACTTCTTTGTATGATAATTTATCTGCATAAAAATTCCTACATTCCTACCTCTTATCCACCCAACCACTTAATTTCTTTCTAATTGCATCTACATGTGTTAACATGGCTTGAAGTGAATTTGCAAGCACAGTTCTTTCCAAGGTTGAACTTACAGGATCGTTCAACCTCGCGATTAACTCCTTAATTTTTTTTGTTGTTTTCAGTTTCCCCCATTAAATCTTGTTGAGTTCCAGGAAAATGTTGAGGATTTTTTGGAGTTTATTGCTATGGTTGTTTATGATTTTTTTTATGTGCTTGTTCACGAGGAGGAGAAGGATTTTCAGGTTGATTATCAACTCTAGTAAATTAAAGAAATGAACATAAAAAACAATCTAAATTTACCTATTTAACAACAAATTCACAAAAAAAATCAAATAATTCTTACTTAATTGACCTCCTCATTGATGTGGTGACATCCTGGTGAAGAAATTGCAAAGATTCGATAAATAAATTGCAAGATTTGATGGTTTCAGAACACAAGCATGCTATCACAGGGTTTGCTGGCCATAGGCAAGAAAAATATAGTGCAAATAAAATGAATTTGATGTGATTTTTTTTCTTATAACAGGATATAATGTGCTTGCATTATAGCATTTCATTTTTTGTAAAAAAAAATGGCCACTTTTTCAACCCCCAACTTTTTGCACCTGCCTGACTATTTATAGGATTTTTAGTTGAATCAATGGCTAGGATCAATTTGGTTAATCAAGGGATAGAATTGGATGAGAGGAAATGAGATGGATCAAGGATCAAATCCATGGATGAGATTGAAATATCACATGGATTGATAAAGTTAATCAAGGATTGCAAATTGATTTCAACAAACACAAACCCTTAATTTTAGGAGCAATGTGCAAGATATTTCAATGTTGGAGGGAAATGTTTGAATTTGAAATGGAGGAATATTCTTGAAAATATTCTCTTTGTAAGTGCGAGAAATTAGTGAAATTAAATAATTAAAACATTCTTTAATTGTGCAAGGTGGAGGAATTTAAGATTGTAATCAAACAATTAGCTCATTTACTCAAAAGGGGGAATTCATGACACTTAATTAAATAATTAAGATTATTTAATCAAATGAGAGGAGCTAGGGGATTCAATTAAATAATTCACATTATTTAATCAAATAAGATGAAAATTAGTGTGAAATAGGTGAATTAATCCAATAATGTTTGATTATCTGATTGACAGAGAAAAATGATGAATTTATTCAGAATAAAAGGTCAAACTGACAAAACGACATAAAACTAGATTAATAATCATCAAAATAGAGAAAACATCTGAACAGATTCAAGAGAAGAGTTGTCGAGCCAAAAACGAGAGAGAAAGGACAAACTTAGGTTTGCACCATGTTAATAGTCAAAAACCCTAATTTTCATGGCAGGGCTAAGTACGCCTTCAACCCATTGCATACTTTGAGATTGAAAATTCTAAGAGATTGGGAGAGAGGACCCTCTAAAGCCCTAACATACCAGCTGATCGTGCTCTTGTTAGCACTGCAGCCAAGCTCCATGAGTTCTAGCTCCCAAATCGGCTGCAAGACCCTAGTATGTGGCCTCTAGGAAAATTCATCGCCAACAATTCAAATATAGAAACACATCAACAATTATTACTTTAGAACATTACCATGACAAATTAGGCATCCACCATCAACAACTCACACTGCAAAATTCAACATTTTTTAATATATATTTCCAAACTTTGTTCGTTTTGTTTACAGAATAATTTGATTTATGATAGTAAAAGAAATGAAAATGCAATGAAAATTATTCTTTTGCAAAAAGAATTTCAAAGTTTTGGAAATATATATTAAAAAATGTTGATGCAATTAATTTTCTGAGGTGGTGAATTGTTGGTGGTGAATTTTACTTGAAGCGAATTTGTCATGGTGGTGAATTTTCTTGTGGTGAATTGATGGCAATGAATTTGCTTGATGCCTTGGTACGTACCTCAAAAAAAAATTCTTGCATGCTTTTTTATGTATGATTTTTTTAAGTAAAAAATTTTCAACAAGTGCACTTTGATTTTAGTGTCACACTTGTTACAGTCAGTGACACACTTGTGTTGCCATCGATGCACTTGTTAAAACCCTACACATTTTTTTCTACCATATTAACGCATATGTTAAACCCTAAGCGCACTTGTAAAAGTGTCACACATATGTTTTTTAGCCACACATTTGCAAAATGGACCAATACGACGCACATGTTTAAATGGACCTAATGCCAAATATGTGAACATGAATATTACCTAGGGTAAATACAACTTAAATGAACAATCAAATCAATCAATTAGACTAACTTAATCATATTCCCAATGAAATTCTTGAAATATCAACTAGGAAGCCATTAAAACACAAAATAAAATGAAATGCATGAAATGAAAACCTAATTAACACTCAAACCTCATCCTATTGGGGGATTAGTGCTAAATTGATGTGGAACGATTAGCCCTTTCCTAATCCAATTGTTGAAGAAAACTTTGAAGTGACACTTTAACGGAGAAATGGATGCAAAATGGATAAATGCTCTCAAAGATGGCTCTAAAAATGGCTATAGTGCAATTACTCTCAAGCTTTGTGGATGAATTACTCATTAAATGAGGGTTATTTATAGGACTTTTAGGTGAATCAATGGCTAGGATCAATTTGGTTAATCAAAGGATAGAAATGGATGAGACGAAATAACACAGATCAAGGATCAAATCCATGGGTGAGATTGAAATATCATATGGATTGATAAAGATAATCAAGGGTTGCAAATTGATTTCAACAAACACAAGTCCTTAATTTAGGAGGAATATCCAAGATATTTCCATGTTGGAGGGAAATGTTTGAATTTGAAATGGAGAAATATTCCTAAGAATATTCTCTTTGCAAGGGAGACATTTGTCAAGTTAAATAATTAAAACATTATTTAATTATGCAAGGTGGAGAAATTTAAGATTTTAATTAAACAATTAGCTCATTTAATAAAAAAGGGGAATTGATGACATTTAATTAAATAATTAAGATTATTTAATCAAATGAGAGGACCTAAGGGATTTAATTAAATAATTCACATTATTTAATCAAATAAGATGAAAATTAGCATGAAAGAGGTGAATTAATCCAATAATGTTGATTATCCAATTAATAGAGAAAAATGAGGAATTTAATTAACAATCAAGATTATTTAATTAAATAGCCAAAAGTGGTCGAGTCAAGACTAAAATGATGTTAGTAAATCGAATCAAATGTGTGATATTGATCAGGACAATTTTAAGTGTCTATATTTTTCCCCTCTTTCAAGCGAGGTATTTGCTACATTGGTTCAAAAAACTGATGCTTCTCATATCAACATTATTGCTTAGATCAAAAATTTAAAAATTCATGTTTTTTTATTAGATGCCCCACTATGCCCTAGCGGAAGGAATGAATGTTGGTATATTGCCCCTCGAGAGATTGAGCAAAAAAAATGATTTTTAGATCGAGATTGGGATAAGGATATAAGATTAGTTTAGTTTCAAAGAGGATGTAGAAATAAGCTCTAGGACATTGAAAGATGCTTCAAATAGACTGCCAAGCTAAAAAAAGAAGAGAAAAGGACAAAACCCTAGGTTTGAACCATGTTATTAGGTCAAAAACCCTAATTTTAATGCATAAAGAGGGGCTAAGGGTCATTTTCTAACTCATTTGCACACTTTGAGATTGAAAATTTGAGAGATTATGAGAGAGACCCTTTAGAGCTCTTGACGCAATGGTTGATTGTGTGCTCTCGCTACACCTCGCAAATTGAGTCTGTGAGTTCCAATGCCCAGCTGACGCAGGACCCCCGGTCTGTACCTCACAAACTTTTTCTTGCACACTTTTTACGCATATTTTTTAGGTAAAAAATTGTCAACAAGTGCGCTACGATTTCAACGGCACACTTGTTACGGTTGACGACGCACTTGTGTTTTCAACGACGCACTTGTTAAAACCCCGTGAATTTGTTTTCTATGAGATTGACGCATATGCAAATTTGTAGAGCGATGCATATGTTAAACCCTAAGCGCACTTGTAAAAGTGTCGCACATATGTTTTTTAGTCACACACTTACAAAATGGACCAATGAGATGCACATGTTTAAATGGACATAATTCCAAATATGTGAACATGAGTATTACCTAGGGTAAATACAACTAAAATGAACAATAAAATCAATCAATTAGACTAAATCAATCATATTCCCAATGAAATTCTTGAAATATCAACTAGGAAGCCATTAAAACACAAAAAAACATGAAATGAAAACCTAATTAACACTCAAACCTCATCCTATTGGGGGATTAGTGTTGAATTGATGTGGAATGATTAGCCCTTTCCTAATCCCATTGTTGAAGCAAGCTTTGAAGTGGTGCTTTAATGGAGAATAGATGAAATGGATGCAAAATGGATAAATGCTCTCAAAGGTGACTCTAAAAATGGCTATAATGTAATTACTCTCAAGCTTTGTAGATGGATTACTCATAAAATGAGGGCTATTTATAAGATTTTTAGGTGAATCAATGGCTAGGATCAATTTGGTTAATTAGGGGATAGAATTGAATGAGAGGAAATGACATGGATCAAGGATCAAATCTATGGATGAAATTGAAATATCACATGGATTGATAAAGTTAATCAAGGGTTGCAAATTGATTTCAACAAACACAAATCCTTAATTTTAGGAGGAATGTGCAGGATATTTCCATGTTGGAGGGAAATGTTTGAATTTGAAATGGAGGAATATTCTTGAGAATATTATCTTTGTAAGTGGGAGAAATTAGTCAAATTAAATAATTAAAACATCATTTAATTGTGCAAGGTGGAGGAATTTAAGATTTTAATCAAACAATTAGGTCATTTACTCAAAAAGGGGAATTCATAACATTTAATTAAATAATTAAGATCATTTAATCAAATGAGAGGACCTAGGGGATTTAATTAAATAATTCACATTATTTAATCAAATAAGATGAAAATTAGTGTGAAAGATGTGAATTAATCCAATAATGTTGATTATCCGATTAACAGAGAAAAATGATGAATTTAATTAAACAATTAGGATTATTTATTTAAATAGTTGAAAGTGGTCAAATCAGGATGAAAATGATGTAAGTAAATTGAATCAAATGTGTGATATTGATTAGGACAATTTTAAGTTTTTACATTTTCCCCCTCTTTGAAGCAAGGTACCGTTGATGGTTTTTTTAGCATTGCAACAACTCAAAAAGAATGCATGTATCCTATCTCTCTTGAAAGGTAAATTTCTATCAACAAGCCTCGAGAAACAACCCCAATGTCTCTAGTGTCAGATCTTTATAATTCAACAAACAACTTAGTGAAAATGTGATTTGTTGGTAATCACAAGGGGCCTTACAAATTAACAATGTTGGAAGTATACTTATCATCAAATATAGCAATGTATTGATGCTTTCAATCCTAAAACTAACCCAGATTCAAAGAAAGATCAAAAGACATAAGGGTTTAGAGAGATCCTAATCTAAAACCTAAGATCAACCAAAACAACAACAAATTATTCAAATGGACAGATCCCCAACAAAAAAAATCTTTGTTTGATCAAGGACAAGCCTGCAACTACACAAAAATGGTTCAATCTTCTAAGGTAACCAAAAGATTTTCAAAGTATGAACATTCATCCACATACCAAATTACTGGTGCAACATGAATAAGCATCCATAGTTGAACTTAGCATAATATATGGCTCAAACTAACTTTACACAACAATCTACAATCAACAAATTGCTAAAATTATGAGCAGGAGATCGATCAAACATCATTCACATTTCACCATTAACATGAAAGAATCGAAAACTAACATCTAACATTGAGAATCAAGAATAAGAAACCATAAGACTGTCAAAGCTCAACGCAAAGTTTTCCAAATCAACAACCCAGTTGCATTAACTTCTCCAGTAGTTACATAACATTCTCCAACTCTCTCTCCTCTTCTACAACCTAATATGAAACTAAATTCTGCAATTCTAACTTGCCAATTCTGACTTTCTAACTCAAGTTCTAACTCCCTTACAAATGAGAAGGAAAAGACCTTTTATAGATATTACATTTCAATTTCAATGGCCAAGATTAAATAAATCTAAGGGCTTAGATCAATCCTCTAGAAGCATCAAGAAGTTACATAAAGTTTGACAATTCTTGGTACATCATCATCCAATGAGCATAATTTTGTTACAACCAAGAGTAATGAGAAAAAACCAATCTGCCACCTCGATCTTGATACAAATTCTAATTGGGTGAAGAAAAAAACTTCACATGTCCTCTCATATTTGAAACATATCCTCCAACCATAGACAAGTTGTGGCACAAATTTATAGGCAGACCCCACATTTAATATTTGAGATTACACTTAATATTTAGTTACAATCTTTTCCAATTTTTCTTCTTGGCACGAATCCATATGCAAGTCCCCTTTTGATTTATTTAATCCTGAAAAAAAAATATCATCATTAGTAGCTCACATACGAAAATCCAATCCATAAATTATTAAAATTAAGTATAAATAAACCCTTGGAAAATTTAACTGTCATAAATTTTTGGAAATTTATCCCTATTAAGAAATTTAGGAGTTCAGTAAATTTGCGTAGGAACTTGGGGAAAATTTGGCCAAGAAGGATTTTTGAGAAGGATTTTACTTGGGGAAAATCTGCCCAGGAGGGATTTCCCCTAGGGAAAATCTGGCCAAGAGGGATTTTTGAGAAAGATTTTTTCTTAGGGAAAATCCACCCAAGAGGGATTTTGAGAAGGATTTTACTTGGGGAAAATCCGCCTAGGAGGGATTTTTGAGAAGGATTTTACTTGGGGAAAATCCACCCAGGAGGTATTTTTGAGAGGGATTTTACTTGGGGAAAATCCGCCTAGGAGGGATTTCGCCGAAACTCCATAATTTTTTACCAAGAAGGAATTTTCAAAAAGTTTAAAAAGCAACCTAGCTTAATTTTTCATTCTGTATCCATGGGTGCAAGAAGAATTTACATATGACATCCAAAATTCACTTCAAAGTCCCCATTTCCAAAATCCATGATAGGTGGATTTCTTCAAAACCCTCAAGATTCCTTAAAATATTGCCTTCATCAAATCAAATATGGACTTAATCCAAAAATAACCTCCCAAGAAGAGAAAAATTGAAAATTGACAAAGCCAAGATGCAAAGATGCATACAGAAAAAAAAAGGGGGGGTCCCTGCCTCTGGTGGGGCATGTGTGCAAAAAGTGCACAACAAATGGGATTCTACTGGGGAAATTCTCCAGAGCATTTCGATGAAAAACTAGAATCAAGAACCTAGAATCTCTGGTTTCGATCCTCACATCAGGTCAACCAATAAACTAAAGTTTCAAAACCACTGAACAAGCTAGCCCTTCCTGTGCTAAAAATCCAAGTGTGTGTAGATGTATAAATTTTCCTCCCTAAGCTACTGCAAAAAAACCAAGTTCAGTCAAGTTAAGCTACATGAATGATTCTAACTTCAAAAGGAAGCTAGATAGAGCCTCGTTGCCAGTTAGGCATCCATAGTCTTGACAAGGTTATTGTTGTGATTATCTTGATCATAGCTCTACTGCCAACCAAGCATCCATAGCCTTGGTAGAGATATTTGAATCCTCCTGATAAGTTGAATTCTTTTCTTTTAATTTTCAATATTTTCTTTTCTTTTTCTTTTCTTTTCATTTCATTTCAATCTGTAAGCAATGAAGCTCACACTCAGGGGTGAGAATCACAATGATGCTAAAGCAGAAATATAAGATTTTTCACTTAATAATACCTCACAAGGAACCTAATAGAAACCTCGGGATTCTTAAGATGTGTGTAAAATGTAAGATTTGAGCACATTCAGGAACTAACTCAATCCAATGACTTATTGAATTTATATGTTTAATATATGTGTGACACCAAATAGAGGAATTTCACCATCCCATCCAGAAAAATGATTAGAGTTTGTAAAAGAAATACTTAAAGAAGTACCAGATAAATAAAATGGTTGTGGTACAGATAAAGCAACCCCTCAAAGAGAATAGGGAGAACCTGAACCGGAGAAGCAAAGAAAAACTAAAAGTAAATCTAAACTAACTAAAGCAAAAAACAAGAGAAAAAGAAAACCTAATACTAAAGCAAACCAACCTAAAGAAAATAAAAGCAGATTAAAGGAAACCTATAGCAAAGAAAGCAGAGCAAGCTACATTTATTCAAATCAAATTATGTACAAATAGACTCAAAATGAATCATGATTAGACAAGGAAAACTAAGACCCACACCCATATAGTTCATCAATGCATGGACAAGCAATAAGGCGATAGTAACAATCCTCAAGAATGCAAATTCATCCTTATACTCAGAAAAATAAACCTCAATACTGCAACATTCAAACTCAATGTCATAATCAGGAATAATCAACAACTATGGTAACCCATTAGAATCTTGATCAATCCATATGCAAATAGTCCTTCCCAAACTTCTATAATCAAATTGATAAACTTCAAAATTCACAATAAGGAAAGAAACAACCTATTGTGACACTTGCTCAGGCATAATTTCATGTTTATCATCTTCCAATCATGGAGAGTTGGTGTCCATGTTGTCAAAAGGTCTCAATTGATGGTGTAGAATTCCTCTCAAGCTAGAAACACGCAAATAAAAAGTAGAGTTATCAATGAGAAATTCAGGGTGAAAATTAGATTGAACAAATTCAAAATTAACATCATAGAACTTTTCACCTATTTACATGAGAGACTAGTGATGAATTTGCAATAATATCCTCATGTGCAACAAATTCCTCATCTTATTCATGTGAATATGCATTAAGAGCCGCTAAAGATTGATCTTAAAGCACACGTTCACTTGCAACTATGTGGTCATTCCCATCAACTATGCTTGTAGCATTATCTTTTCCAGCATCATTCAAATTTTCTTGGACATCAATATGAACCACATTAGCTACCCTATAATGCCCCGCCACGCAACCCTAGGGGAAGTTGCAAACTACAAAACAAATGCACAATTTTTTTATTTTTTATTTTTTTAATTACAAATACATGTAAGATTATAACACAAAGCCAACAATCCCCTAAGGTTACGAGACAAAGATTAATTAAATCACAAATTAAAACAACATGCATGAAATGAAACATAACAACATTTACTTAAATAATTAAAGCACATACATTCCATACATGAGATTTTCATTTAAGACCATGAGATCCTTCATGGTTACCAATAATAGAAGTTATACAATTACAATTACATCACTCATTCCTAGAATGAGGTAAATCAATAACATGATTGCTTATTACAATTTCCACCTCGATAACAATGAGGGGTGAATAAAATACAAGAGCAACTAACATAAATGAAACCAAGGTAGCAACTGGATCCCACGAGCTCTCCAACATGAAAGTCTCGTCCACATAAGCAAACGCCAAAAAACAATAGAGTAAGGTGCACGTTCCACCCAACCAAGTGATACTCGAAGGCTCACCCCCGTGCTAGGAGATAGTAACAAGGATTTCAGGTCAAGACCAACAACCTCTAAACATAGGCAACATGACTCAACTTGTGAAAGATACGAACATGACATCACATGACACAAAGGTTACAATGCTTCTAGATTTTAAGTAAATGATCACATCACAAATACAAACATATTGTTGACTTAGGAGAAGTGTCATCACAATGTCGCATGGGATATCCTAGCAAGTCTTCCTAGGTCCCTGCCCCCATCTCGGGATATCTTGGTAACCTCTAACGACTCCCGGCCCCACATGCAAACCAATGCGGAAACCGTTATCTTTCGAAGGGACAAGATAATGATCTTGCCATTCCAGGCCTTCTTGTCTCATCCCAAGTCTATACAAGCACTTGCGTCCATGAGCGAGGCAAAATTAATCTTTTTAAATGTTGGTACCACCTACACTAATCAATTAGTTTAAGTTTTCACTGAATTAACCAACTTACATTGAGATCTCCTGGCACCACTTTGTGTGTCGGCCCTCAAAGTAAGCCACTTCTCTAAGACAACACGTGGAACTATACCACAACCAAAGGGTACTCAAGTGCAACCTAGGGATAATGAATCCCTAAACATGACATGAAGTCAACAAAGCCCATTCATGATAATTGGGTACAACATTAGACACTATTACACACTACCCAAGGCAAACAAGGTCGACCGACTTGACAGCAACCCCAAAACATAAAAGACGGTTCTATCTGGAAGACTTACAAAATCTGACTCAAATCCCAACAAGAATGAACGCCCCACGATGAAAGGAAGCTTGCAAAACAATATAAGGTAATCTACATTAGGATTTCGTAAATCCAATCATTCATCGTATTAGTGCACTTAATCAAATTAAATAAACTAGGTTCTTGCACAACCACATAAGAGTTTGACTATTCATTTAATTCTTGTTGACACAATCCACCCAATAAATTAAGTCAATTTTCCTTTTGATATATAATGATTTTCCATAAACAAATTTCCATCTACCCCTTTACAAATACCTTTTCCTCTTTTAAAAAAATAATTCACATCTAAATATAAATATATATAGTTACTACATATCTATGTAATCAAATATATATATATATATATATATATATTAAAATACATATATAATTAATATCTAAATACAAATGATAATCACTTAAGCATACGTTAAAATATACTATAAATATATTATAATATATATATTATATATAAATAATTTTACATATTAAAATATATATATAAATTATATTTTAATGATAAAATAAAACTTTAATTTAAAATTTTCATATTATATATATTAAATATAAAACATATGATATAAAATATATTATATGTTTTATATTTAATAAATATAATAAATATAAATAAAAAAAGATTTTAAAACACAAAAGCGATGCCCATTAGGGTTTGGCCGTGCCCTGTTCTAACAGGGGACGCGGCCCCCATGAATGGGGGCGGCAGCCTGTGTAGGCAATGACGGTGATGCCTCCATAGGCGGCCGTCACCATCCATGGGGGTGGCCAAGGGTTTAAAACCCTTTCCTTCCACCACGCACGGGAAACTCAAAACAAAAAAAAATGATCCACATTCGCGGATCCGTAAGAAATTTTGACTAGTAACAAAACATTTTCAGGGCAAAACTAGAATGAAGAAAAAAGTACAAAATTCATAGTTATATAAATATATATATGTATATATTTGTATATATATGTATATATATACATATAACCAGGTATGTATATATATATATATGCATATATATAAATATATACACACAGTCATAATAAAATGGCTGTAAATTTTTATTTTTTTTCAATACCCAGATTGGGTAAATGCTCACTCCTAGCACTTGAAATAAAATTGAAAATAATGGATTTAATCAAACCAATTTGAAGATTTCCCTTTCTTTTCCCAATTCAAAATGAAAGTTTCCACAACACACAGAAATTTAACAAGATTTTGCATTTGAAATAACCATGTTTGTTCAAATTTTTCTGTTGCAAAGCTTGATAACATAATTTTAATCTCTATGTTTTCACAATATCTTTTGAGAATTTTGATTCAAATTTGAATGGAGTTTCTTGATGGGTTTTTTCTTCTAATTCACAATTTTAAATTCTTTAATAATTTAAACAACTTCTACATGATTTTCAAAATAAGAATTGCACAAAGTTTAAACAAAGAACCTTGTGTTTTCTCCAAGCTTGAAGTCTTTCAATGGAGGTTTTGCCTTTGCTTTTTGATTCAACTTTACCAATCTTCAATCTTCCTTCACTAATTTTTCAAAAATCCCATCCAAGCTTGCTCTCCAATTTTCCAATTCTCCACCAAAATTCCAAATTAAAAATTCAAAAATAAAATGAATTACCTTATGCAATCCCCCCTCCAAATTTGTCAAACCCCTAATTTTGAACTCACCCACCAAAATTTATTGCTAAAATTAGATATTTTATTTTTGCAAATTAATAAAACAATTTCTATTTCCCATTGTAATTTGCATAATGTTAATTTGAAACAAGATCTATTTGCAACCCAAATGCTAATTAAATTTTCTTTCTTCCACAAAATTGAATTTACCAATTTACATTTAAAATCATTTTTAATTTTATTTCAAAAAGGAATGCAAGGCATAATTCTATTTTTGATTTGATCTCAATATTTACTAATGCTAGCACAATTATTTTAATTTAATTTATCAATAAATAAATCTAATCCATGATTAGATTATTTATTGATTGAATTAAATTAACTAACTAATTAATAGTCACTCGTTTATTTAGTTTGACAATGCAATTAAATAAAACAAGCACCGATTTAAATTGCAAATTAAATACAAGGGCAAGGGGAGAAAAGACAACGAAATAACTTTTCCCAACTAACAACCCGACGACACACTATGGCTAGGGTGATGGCACGACACAGAAAACCTAGCTATTATCTCCCAATCATTTTCTGTTGGACAAGGGACACGCTCAGACCTGTGGAACCAGGTGGAGTCAATGTCATATACCTGCATCCTGTACACAATACGGTGTCGAAACATGCATATATATATTAAAACACACCGTGAAGAGGAAATCACAGAATCACAGGGCACTCGCATGTGAGTGATGTGATCTTGTCCCCTTCACCAATATAATATTGCTAACTCACGCATCTAATCATCACTGATATAATCAAAGCATGAACATCAATAATTCACACACATGCTAATTTAATCCATAACATGAGATAATAATAATAACATCTGATTAAAGTGCCATCACATCAAAACATAATGTTTACATCGCTTAACAATTAGTGGAAAAAAGTAATTAATTTTTTTTCCCAACGTGGTAACAAAGCAAAACATACATAACAAACATTGTTCGATCAAAAGAACAAAATGGAGGGGTGTTACATCCTCCCCCCTAGGGTCAGGCTTACTCCTGGAAGCCTACAAACAAATAGGGATAAAGTTCCCTCATCCTAGCTGCATCTTCTCAAGTGGATGATGTGTCATCCCTAGGATCCCACTGGATCCTAACCTGATCAATATCTTGCCCTTGAAGAGTGAGTGTTCTGCACTCCACCACGGCCATGGGCTCCAAAGCCAGCTACCTGTCCTCTACCTACAAGGCATTCCAATCAAGGACATGAGAAATGTCTAGATGGTATGGCCAAAGAACTGATACATGAAATACGTCGTGCACACACGAGAGACTGGGCAGTAAAGCAAGACGGTAAGCAACAGGACCAATCTTCTCGAGAATCTTGAAGGGTCCAACAAAGCGAGGAGCCAACTTAGAGCCTTTTCCATAACGGATTGGACTCTTTCGTGGACGCACACACAAGAATACTCTATCACCTACAAAAAACTGACGATCCACTCTATGTGCATCTGCATACTTCTTCTGCCTATCCTGCGTTGCCACCAAGTGCTCTCTAATCCTATCCACCTGCTGCTCCATATCCTGCAACATTTTAGGACCCAAAGTTACTTTGTCCTCTAGTCGATCCCAACTCAAGGGAGTGTGACATGGTTGCCCATACAATGCCTGGAATGGAGCCATGCCGATAGAACTCTGAAAGCCATTATTATAGGCAAACTCTACCAAATAAAGATAGTCCTCCCATTGTGTTTTTTGGTCCATCACATACATATGCAACATGTCTTCGAGGATCTGATTGAACCTCTCAGTCTATCCATCTGTCTCTGGGTGGTCAGCTGAACTGAAGTTCAACTGTGTTCCCATCGCATGCTGTAATGACGTCCATAGAGCTGAGGTGAACACTGGATCCCTGTCAGAGATAATCTGACACGGAATACCATGTAACCTCACTATATCCTCCATGAACACTCTAGCTATGGACGATGCAGTATAGGAAGAGTGCATAGGTGAGAAGTGTGCTACCTTCGTCAACCTATCCACTGTCACCATAATTGCATCATGTCGTCTTGAAGAGTTAGGTAAACCAATAATGAAATCCAATGAGATTATATCCCATTTCCACTCTGGTATTAAATGTGACTGTAGAAGCCTTATTGGATGTTGGTGTTCGGCCTTCACCCGCTGACACTCAAGACATCTCGACACAAAATCTACAATATCTCGCTTCATCCCTGGCCAAAAATATAACTGACGCAAATCTGCATACATCTTCTTCACCCCGGGATGGGATGAATAAGGCGCACAATGTGCTTCAGTCATGACCAAAGCACGAAGCTCACGTGATGGGGGAACGTATATGCGTCCCATGTGTCTCAATATCTCATCAGCATCTAGTGAGTATCTTGAATATCTACCCTCAAGGGGTCTTCCTGCCTCTATCACCGATCTAACATCCTGATACCAACTGTCAGCTGGGAGGGCAGAAAGAATCTGACTCCGCAAATCAACAATAAGAGTCAACTCAGATATCTCATGCCTTCACCTACTGAGGGCATCTACAACCACATTCTCATTCCCTTGGATATACTTCACCTTGAAATCATATTCACAGAGAAACTCCATCCAACGCCTTTGCCTAGCATTAAGGTTGGGCT
>VDFB02367385.1:0-13136 GCA_007258455.2 Sequoia sempervirens
GCTAGCAAAGGTTGCATAAGTTGCCTTTAAATCTGACAATTGCATTTGCTTGGCAGGTCTACCAGGGCAGTTGCAACTACAATATCAGAAAAAATTCCTCTATGCTTTCATGGATGTCCATACCCTGTTCCAAAGCCCCCATTTTTGCGCAGGCAGGGAGAACGGTATCAAAGGTTGTGGAGTCTAAGCCTTATGTCTTCTAGCGCAAAGAATCCAAGTAATTTAAGAGATTTTGGTGAGACACCATTGATAAGCTCTATTTCTGTGACGAATTATTCGCTACTGATAAATTTGGTATGGAATTTTGACGGATTTCTATTTGGCCATTTCCTCAGAAAAGCTAGGCTGCCTATGCTTGCAAAGGGCAAAGAAAGCAGCCACCATTAGAAAACTACTCCACCAGTAATTCCAACTATTATGCTTGCAGTCTTCGCTTTGGGTTCTCCATTTCCCTGTGTTCGTTGATGCGAAGCTTTATAGGAAAGTTTTACAATTCAACCATGAAACAATGGAATGGAATTAAACCTACTGAGCTTTCAGATCTAGAAATTAAATTACCGAGTATGTCATTGACAGAAACGAAAGAGTAATTGGGGTATCTTAATAGAAACCCGCTACGAGCACTTGGCCTTTGAGAAACGGAAGGCAGTCTTCTATCCCTTTCTGGGCTTTTTGTAGACATTTTTGGCAACCTAGGGTTGAAAAAGACATCCAACATTCAGTTAGTGTATATGTTGGAT
Organism: Sequoia sempervirens; assembly: GCA_007258455.2. NCBI lineage: Eukaryota > Viridiplantae > Streptophyta > Pinopsida > Cupressales > Cupressaceae > Sequoia > Sequoia sempervirens. The sequence continues at coordinate 741 of VDFB02367385.1, forward strand.
GAAGACGATTCCACCGTCCACTAACTACAAGCCATTTCAGCGTCATCCACCAACCAACAAATGAAAAGCAACAAAAATTGAACGGTCCAAACTACTTGAATCGTCTTGCATACCATTTAGAAGAGTTTGCGCCGTAGATGTGTGAAGTTAGCCAGCTAACTTCATGAAACGGAGATAATCTGCAGTTACATATTTTTTATTTCATTTTTGACGAGGGTCTCCCAGTTTGCAGAAACGGTGATCTTTATTTTTGACGAGGGACTCTCGAAAGCTGCAGTTTACATGCAGAAACTATGATCTTTGTTTTTGACAAGGAACTCCAGTTTACATATGTTTGTTTTGTTTTTGACGATGTCCAGTTTGCATATTTCGACTTGTGTAACAGTGGAACAACTGCAGTGGACTTTACATTTCGCTTTGTTTTTTACGAAGGCCTTAAATGGTGATCTACGACTGCAATTTAACAGACTGTCAACAGGCCCTCTCAATGCTTTTCAACCGCTGATTGAGAAATTGAGCTCTGAAATCTCAATAGGGACATGCCTTCGCATAATAATTTATTAAATAAATAGAATAAAATAACTTTAAACATGTAAAAATAAAATAATTCTTACATAAATAAAAATAAAAATGTAAATACAATAATTATTTAATAAATAAAAATGTTATTTTAGATAAAAATAAAGTCAAGAATACATATAAAATAAAATTAGAATAAATCTTAAGTAAAGAAAATAACTAAAGACTATATTTTAAGAAATCTTTTAGATATCTATACTAAGTTATTTGTCACTTTTGTGAATTTAGATTTATTATTTATTATTTATTAGTTTTACTTTAGAATTGATTATTTCATTAGATGAGTATAAAAATATTTAATAAAATTAAAAATAAAAAAGAGTAAGTAGATATCAAATTTAAAAACTAACTAATAATTCTTCAAATGTCAATTTAAAATTTTAAAAATTAAATATGATTATATTTGAAAAATTGTTAAAATCTTAGAAAGAGATATAATTGTTGTTTATTATTTGACAAACAAATAATTAATCAAACAAAATAAATAATAAATTTAAAAATAAATAATAATTTTATGAAATGTAAAAAAGGTAGCAATTAAAATTATTAAAAAAATTACTTTTTAAAAAGTAGTTATATATATACACACACTTTTGCAAGTAAAAAATGAGAAATTTTAAGAGACATGTTGTGTCAAGTTTCTTAAATAAGTTAAATTAATTTAAATTACATTTAGAATTGAAGCATGGTTCATGAAATGAAATACCAAAGATATGCAATTATATATTATAAAGTTAAATCCAGTTCATTTAGGAAAAAAAGGAAAGTGTAAGGTAACATAAAACATTAGAGAGTTAGATAAAAAATAAATAATATTAAGAAGAATGTATCTTTATCCATTAGCAATTAGAGTTGACTTTTTAGAAGAGATGTCAATATAGGGGTCATTAAGTTAATTCCAAAGGAGAATATTTTGTTTTATTTAAAAAAATGGAATCCATTTTAGTTTTATCTTTCCAATTTAATATTATTAAATAAACTAAAATGATAAAAAAAATAATGGTAGCTATGTTAATCAGATTTTAAAAAATATAATTAAATAATGATGTATTTATTGATTTGTCAATCTAAAATAAATAAAATAATTATGTTTAAAAAATGATTAGATAAGAATATTAAGTGAGGTAAAAAAAATTATGATAGAGTTTACAAAACTAATTAATTTAATTTTTCTAAAAGGTGGGAATTGGAACTTCAATATTTAAAAACCCTATTATTATGCTTTTTCTATTAAAAAAACCTATTATTATGTGTTTCCTATAAACTTCACAATAGTATGTTTTTAAAAACAAATCCGTGATAAAATAGATTTAAAAGGAACCACATTATTGAATGCATTTTTTTGTGATATTTGAAATTCTAATATTGACTATATCAAACCCACTATCCCCTTTAAAATTTGAGTTCAATAAGATAATGAGAGGGTAACTTGTTTTCAACTTCATTTGGTGTTAATATTATAAATACCTTTATACAAGGTAAAAGGGTATATTTCCACACATATGCCTTATAAAAGAAAGATAAGAGAGTGGGTTCCAAAAAGTGACAATCAAATTAGGGAAAAAAATCCTTAAAACACAATGCACAAACAAATCTCAAGGTTTAAAAAGTTAGAAATCTAACCCCGAGGAATAGGCACACAAGTGGATTGCATACATGAGACCAAATGGTTCTATGTTCCTTGCCCTATATTGCAATACTTATTGTGCCAAGATAAACTATTTGTTAAGGGATAAGGATCCCTACACATTAAGGGAGCCCTTTAAGATTACTATGAACATTAAGAGCTAATAAAGGAAAAATACATAAGATGAGTGAGATGATGATTTTTCCTCAGGACGAATGATAGAGAAGAAAATCCCATGTGTTAAAAGATAAGCTAGATTAAGTGATGTGTGCTTTAAACTAATTGAGCTACAAGGTATATTGAAATGAAAAGGGTTTATCCAATGAAAGGTATAACCACGATAAGCAAGGAAAAAACCAATAGGTCAACCTCCTAGAAATACCATTCTTTACACTTGCAAAAATTTATGAGAACAATAATATTTAGACATGTATATGTTCTAGAATGATAATGTAGGATTAGTTTGTTTCATGCTATAGTTAAAGAATTCCTCAAATGATTCTTTTATCCATTTCATAGGATTTTGTGAATGTTTATTGGATATAAGAGGATGAGTAAATAAATACAATTGAATTCCTTGGAATATAAGTATATAGTACTAAATCACTCCAAATTTGAACCAAGTTGGATCAACGTGAGAAAGAAATAGTAAGGATTCAACCAAATTTTGAATTTAAATTTTAAAAATTTAGGGGTCAAATCCATAGGTGTAGGATCAATCTTGTACGCATGTGATTGGTTTAGGACATGGAAGTAATAGTATCTAGGTAGAGAATGAATTTGTAGATATGGGTGACAATAAAGGGGATAATAAAAGTTAGATATGCAATAATATGTGTGGACATTGATAACATGGAGCCAAGTGTAATAGAATGTATAAATAGGAACAAATAACATGATGGAAAAATGATTCCAACTTTATAGAAATGTATTCCATTTGTTGATATATAATTATATTAATTAGTTCCATAAAAATAAGTCCATTTGCAACTATGTCATTAGGAATGAAGACATAAAGGATCTTCATTAAAAAGTAGAAATCCTGAGGGCATATTGCTTTGATACTAGTAAAGTTTTGGTTAGTCTATGAGACACCCACCATAATGGCTATGTAGAACTTGAGATTTTTTTTTTTTGTTTATTTTCTATGTCAATTTATTCACTATACTTGTCATAAAAAAGACATGCATTTTGGTCTACATTTCTCACAACTTTTAGTTGAAGTTCAAAACAACGTTCAATTGAGTGGTGCTCCCATAATGTTGACATGGAGAGAAAAATATGTGATAGACTATAAAAATGCAACAACAAATATTAAAAAATAAAGAATTATATGAAAATGATTCATCAAATGTTATTTTTTATTTGTTATGTAAAATATTCATATATTCTTTTAATATGTATATTCTTTTAAAATAACATATTTATATTTATAATTCTACATATAAATCATGATAATATTATATAAACCGAAACCCCAATAAAAAATTCATCTAATCTACGGTGATCCCACAATAAAGGGTTTACAATTTGCCAAGCATTGAACTAATTTTTTTTAACTTAATCTTCATTCTCGAGTACCTATAGTGGCTAAACCATGAGGAATTTCAAGATGATGCAAACTAGTGATTTACAAAAAAAAATTTGTAGATTCTAAATATATTTTTTTCAATTTTTTTTAAATTATATTACACTTATTTTTCAATCTCCTTTGAAAACTAGTTTTTTTTCAACAACATTTTTAAAAAGTGAGCCACCAGAGAATGCATAACTTTTTCCATGAAGGATAAAATTCTAATATTTTGAATTTATATTTGAACTCTTGATATCTAGTGATTCCACTGGGTTGGGGATAGTTTTGAATATTTTTTCTTTAATCATGTTTTCAAGTCAAGCCAATTACAATTCAGACATAGGTTGACTGTATAATGCGTAACTTTTTTTGTATGTATCAAAATTCATTTTTTTTGGTTGGATCAAGGAATTCATTACCTAACATGGACATATTTTTCAAATTTTCTTTTAGTAATCTACTATTTTTTCACGTGTAGAACAAGAGCTTGATTTTTGATGAAAAACCTACATTCACAATAAATAAAAAATAAATATAATAATCAAATTAAATATACTTAAAATTATACTTTTGGGAAGCTTATACTAAGGACTACATACTCACAAAAAATAAACTTTAATTGAATTCACTTGATCCCCCAAAAGGTAAATCAAAAGCAGTTTTTTGGTAGCATTTTGATAGGTGTAAAGGAGACTCTATTATAGGTATGGTTTAAAACTAGCAGGGTTCTATCCGAGGGGTTTGATTTAGTGTCTCATCGATCCGTCATTCAATTAATGATTTAAATGGAACTTTTAGGGTTAAATCATTTCTAAAAAAATATGATTTAGCAAAATCACCAAATTGTAAACCAGCCTTTGTGGGATCACCCTACCTTAAAAAAAGACAAACCCAAAACTAAATAGTTAAAAATATACACAAGTCAATAGATAAATATATTAATAAAGAAGAGTAACTCAACAAACCTTCCACCAACATCCTCAAATAGGAGTTATTCTTCAATTAGGTATCTTTTCTCTTTCTCATTATTGGCTATCTTGTTCCATTCTTAATGTTTCTACTTACCCCATCTAAGCTATGTGGCAATCTCTACCTTATACCTTCTTGCATAAAAAAAATGGAGAATAACATATAAAAGTGGTGGAGAGGTGGGCCTTGAAAGGGCATTCAACACTTGCTTATGATTAAGAATAATTAAGTGATAAGGTTTTGGTTGAAAAGAATGATATTATTTTATTATCTTGACAAATGAAGTTGATAAGAGTTTACCAAACATGCTTTCTATAGAACAAAAAGTAGTCCCTTGCTTGGTTTTGGGTCAAATCTATTCTTCTTTTTGAGTGCATTCTATTTTAGCATGCTTATGTAGACGACTTTCACTAAATTTCATTCATGTTTGGATTTTCATTCTTTTGTGCAGGTATGTATTATTATGTTTTGAATTTTTAGTTTTTAAGCTATTTTGTTTTAAGTTTTAATTTTAAGATTTTGATTTTTAATGACTCTCTATAGCCCATGACAATCATTTTATAAAATTTTAACGACTGTTACCATCCCATGACAGTCCATGGGCTATCTGGCATCTATCTGGTACAACTCTTCCTTTTGGTGCAGTACTTCGGAAAAAATAAAATATTTAATTAGTTGCCTTTTGGAAAATTAAATATTTTAATCTTTAATCCTCGTCTTTGTGAAAATTAATTCAATAATAGTCTTCTTTCGTTGGAAAAATTCACTTCACTTTTTACTTGTATGTATCTTCATTATGCTCTTCAGGTAAAAATAATTATCCCTTTTATAACCCTCTGGTAAAAATTGATTCATTTGCCTTTTCACATAAAAATATTTTTGGGTAAAATAATTACCTAATTCCATAAAATTATCTTACCTCCCAACACAAGCACTTTAAATCTTCGGCAAAAAATCATTACTTTTCAATATTATTGCACATATTGATAAAATAAAAAAATAAAAATAACTTTTAAATAAATAAAAATACTCTTTAAATAAAATAATTTAAAAGATTAAAATTATGTATTATGTATAATAAATAAAATGATTAAGATATTTGTACAATCTATATTAATTATTCTTTATTTCTTATTTACAAAATAAAATCTAAAACATTATTAAAAAATAATTATTTAAAAAAAAACAACTATTATATAAAAAAAAAACATTAACTAATTTTCAATTATTAATTAATAAAATTAAATATATAAAAAAATACATATTAAAAATAAAATTTATACAAACATTAGGCTACATGTTAAAATGAAACTTAAAGAAGATGAAAAAAAGGTAAGGCGTGAAAGTATGTATGGATTGCCACTAATAGAAATGGTCATACCTGCACACCTAAAATACTTGCAGACAGCAAACACAGTAAATTAATCACCGCTGCTTTCAAAGCCTCCACAATAGTTTTGAATTTAAAATAAAAGGCATCACTCGCATTAGGCTACCTATAACCATCAACGAATGGTTAAAAGAAAATAAACCCAAATTACTTATGTCAAATTTACTTATTTACCTACTTTTTGAATGAACGTTATTTTATTTTATTTCCATCTTCTTCCACTCTAACTTTCTATTAGTTCATTTAGTAATATATTTTTTTTATTTTTTTATTTTATAATTTTAAAAAATACAATTTTATACTTAATGGTAATTTATTATTATTACTACTATAAATTGTAATATATTATTATTATTTTTTTTAATATTTATATTTTATATTTATTTGTATTTATAGTTTCATACTTATTTTAAAAAAAATAGAAAATAAATATTTATTAAATAAATGTATTTATTTGTAATTTGAATATAAAACAAAATTTAAAATTGTTATATATTATTTCTAAAAATAATATATACTAATTAAATATATTTAATATTTTTAATTTTTTAATAAATTAATTAATTTTCAAATTATAATATGTTAATTTTATTTTTTAATTTTTTAATTTAGTTCTATTTTTAATCCTAATTATAGATTTTTTAGTTATATTTTTAATCCTAATTGTAGATTATAATTAGGATTTTTTTAGTTACAGTAACATACTTTTTTCTTTAACACATTATAATAAATAATAATGCTTATGTTTAATAAATAATTAGTAGCTTTTTTTAACTATTATTAAAAAGATACCTTAAAAATGCTTACCTATTCATTTATATTCATTTGAAAAGTAATATATATGATTTCATTATATTTTGCATCATTGTTTATTTCAATTCCCATATATAGGGGTAGATATTAAAATTAGTGGAATTCCTCCCCAAATTTATAACTTAATTTTTTGATTAATGGTAGCTTTGTAAGTATCTGATTTTACTTTTTATAAAGATTAACTTAAAATCATACCAACTTGTATATAGCAAAACATAACATCAACATCAACCATTTCCATTTAATTAGAACACAAATACTTTGAAGTTGTTAGAAAATAAATAGTTGATAATAACTTTTAAACAATATTAAAAAAATATTTTCGAAATTGAATTTAGTCATAGATAAAAGTACTAATATTTTGCAAACATTTTTCAAATAATATTTCAAAAATTATTTCAATTAGTTAACCATTTGTGCATTGGTAACTGCCCATTATCACTATCATGAATAATAGTTCAAACTTTAATTGTCACATTGGACTTAACGACATCCAATGTAGGTATCCCATAGTGTGAATGTAACAACTTGAATGATGGTATGACCCGATGCACTATGAACAGGGCTTAAATTTGATGGCCGTATGATTGTATTTAGATATTTTTGCCATAAAATACAATCAAAATTTTTAGAAGATTGTATTAGATGAAAAGAGAGATTTTGGATAGGCTATCAAAATTTATATAGAATTATAATGATAGATATATTTGATTTATATATAATTTTACTTACACTGAGGTATATCATAGTGTTTTAAGGGCACCTTTGAATAGATAACTATCATTAAAAAAATTGTTGACAAGCAAGGTCGACCGTCAAATTTAAGCCCTGATTGTGAATATGATGGAGTAGTTGAACTTTAAAGTAGCAAGCAACCATTCCTCAGGTGGTCCCATGTGATAACCAATTTGTGATTGTCCCTTTAGAAATTTCATGAATTTCATACTAAGTTCATTACATAGAGTGTGTTTTTTAAAGGTCACTGTTGGCTTAATAGCGACCTTCCAAATGCATCCCACAAGGTAAAGATCTTGAACCTCATGGTATAGACGAACCAACTAGTCACAAAAATCTACAATTTCAATATGAGGATTGTTAAATTTTACATCTAAGTTCATTTTCACCTTTGATTCGTAGAGAAAGTTAAAGTACATAGCATAATTATCAAAAAAAATTACTGGCTTTTGGTCCATTATTGTTAATTATGTTGACCATCTTCTCTCTCAACCAATAATGGGCACTCAACTCCTCTATACGAAGGAGGACATTGAATGGAAGATAGCGGTGATAGTTGGACAACCAATTGGACACCCATGATGTATGCACATTATGTGACATCTTCCTCACCTGTAGGAAAATCATTGTTTGCTTTGACATTAGTATTAAATAAGAGAAAATATATATATTTTCCAAATTCTAAGGAAATTGCATTTAAGAGAAAACAAACATTAAAATAATAAAAAGTACACAAAAAAGATTATTTTGATATTGTAGTTTGTAGATCATTTTGATTACTTTCTTCCACAACATTTACCATGACCTATAAGAAAATCCATTGAGATTAATATTTATTTATAACCTTCTAAAAAAAACATATGAACCATAAATTGTAAACCTTGCCCTAATTAAACTCTAACCTAACCCTAAGTCTACTAATATGAAATCACATGATTTGTTTCTTTTAAGATCTAAGGAATGCATTCCATTCAATTATAAATAACATGTGAAACTAAATTATATATATTAAAATAAAATCTATTATATTTTCATCCTTTATTATAGTAGTATAGTAATAATTATATGTGAAATAATTAAGTAGAGATAAGTATTAGTTATCATGTAGGAATATGTTCGATGTTGTAGTTGCAAGTGCCTTGGTAGACATGTATGCAAAATGAAAAAGCATAGATAGGGCACGCGAACTGTTTGAAATATTTCCTCAAAGATATGTGGTCTGACTGGCTGCAACATCTGCAGGATATGCACAAAATGGATTTGTTGGAAAGGCCTTCGAAATTCTTAAGCACATGCAACTGGCAAGAGAAAACCCAAGGAAGCCTTCAAAACTCTTAAGCTAATGTAATTGACATGCAAATTGTGGGAGTAAGGACACGACACATGAACTGATTGACAAATGCCTCCAAGAAATGTGGGTACATAGACAAGGCACGAGAATTGTTTGACACATTGCCTCAAAGAAACGTGGATGCATGGAGAAGGCGCAAGAATTGTTTGACATAGTGCACTCAAGATATTTGGACGCATAGAAAAGGCACAAGAACTATGAAGGAAACTTCTATTGATTGTGAAGTTTGCATACTCATCATAGATTAATACATATATACTTGGTAGATTAATACATTCTAGGTTGAGATTCAACATTTACAATATTATGAAGAACATCCCATTTAACACAATATTGACTTGAGTGTACTGTTGAGAAAGTAGAGTTTGGAACCAAACAATAGGAAACATTAATGCTCATAATTTGTCTAATTAAAGTTGTGTTGAACAAAGACATGCTAACTTAAACAAAGAACATATTTAAAGTTGTGCTTTAGGATTTTCTATGTTGTTTGATGGGTTTTAAGTAGTCCTCAAGATCTGGAGAATGAAATACAAAAGACTGTGTTAACCTCCACTCCTTCCCAAACAAAATTGAATTAAACTATGTCAAGATGTTGTTCAAAGGAGACAGAGTAGGGAACTTGTCTTCCTTATTTTTTCACACATGTAACCACAACTTGGAGAGGAGAAAGCCAAGCACTTTCCCTTGTGGGGACTTGAAACAGAACCATAATATTTTCTTTTCACCCTACTACAAACCCCAATGTCTATGAATGATTTTGGTCTCTTTCATTGGCATACAGTCTGCCACAAAGATGTTATTTTTGGTCAAAATAGCCATGGGCTTTGAATAAATGGACATACAAAAGATAGAAGGAGTCCCCTAAAACATGATTACTTCAATTTCATGACCAAAAACTAACAAAATAGTGAATTCTTAAGAAGTTTATCAAGATATTAACTTTATGCTTCCATTTCTAAAGCTTTAAACAACACAATTTGTTTTAAGTTTGATTTACTATATTTGTTTTTCTCAAAAAATTATGGATTTTCAAAATGCAATTATTGATGTAGTTTGCCAAATTATTTTGTATTGAAATTGTTAGGCTCTACTTATATTATGTTTTTGGGCCCCTTTACCTTGTGTACCTCGTGTGCCTCTAACAATGGTATTGCCATTATCAAATTTTAGAGTCTAAACTTTTGAGCTCTGTAAAATATCAAATTCTAATTATTTATGACAAAAAATAGACGTAACTTTGTTATAATTGTGAGATTTTAATTTATTTTTACTCCTTTTGTGCAGATTGGTACAAACAATGGATTATTCGGTTATAGTGTTTCATACTGCTCCAACTGGCCAAGAACAGAGAAGTGGGCCTTACTAGAAGGTTCTATGGACATCTAGATTCTTTGAAATTCATTTGTAATTGAAGTTGAGACTATAAAATTTTTTTGTGATTTGTAGGAAGGGTTTTGCAGCCATGCATTTGAGGGAAGTCTGAGCAGGTATTAGTGTTAGTGCAATTGGGAGATTTGAGGGTAGTGGCCTCATGGTTTTATAGGTGTTTGGATACCAATTTTCAATGCAAGATTGTCTATGGAGGCCTGAATGAGGAAGTAAACCTTGTAATTGACATTTGGAGATAGTGGCCAGATGCTATCTAATACCACTCTTCTAGATTTTTTTACCCATGTTGGGTTTTCCTTAGGTCAATCTTTTTTGTTCTTTAATACATATTATTTTTATCTCTTCCTACTGTATAATAGCTTCCTATGCTATCTTGAAGAGTTAACTTCATTTCTAGCACTACCATATGCAAGTTTTACTTCTAAAGCAAGTTAATTAGCCTTTTATTGATTGCACTTCTTTATATTCATTTTTATAGTTCAAGGAGTGGAATATCCATCTTGATTTTGGATTAGATTGGTATCTAAGCTGAGTTTTCTTTGTTCTGTTTGATGTTGTTCTATGGTGTGTGTTTGTAGTTTTTAACTTTTTAGTTTTGCAATTTTATACTCATCATTGGATCAACTAATGCAAAAAAGGAATGTTCTTTGCTTCCTTTGCAAGTAGAGATAATTACAAGGTAGGGGAAACATCCTAAAAGAATGGACTTTAGAGGAGTTAAAAACTTTTTGACAATGAAGAAGGATTCAACAAATTGGAAGAAGATGTTGCTAACATCTCTCAATCTTTGGGAAGTCTTGACAAAATGGAAAAAGCTTGAAGGTTGGACAAATGAGCACCATTTGGAAGCCAGGATAGGATTTCCTTCCATTTTCACTTTTATGTATTGGCCAAATTTAGTAGCCTTGGGCTTTGACCTAATGATCATACTTAAGAGTAAACTATACCTTTCTTATATGCTTTTGCTCGAAGTCATCCAATTATGTAATTATAGGAGTAATGCAATATCATTGCAACATCATCTTTTGCTCGGATTAATTTAATTATATTGTAATATCATGTAATGTTCAAATTTTGTATCCTTGGGTATCAACTGTAATTCCAAGTCATAAGTTTGGCAAGGCCATTTTCAGCTCTAGTTCATAAACAAATACTGACGAGGACCTACCAAGAAGGCAAATCAAATTGGGAAAAAATCAATTTAAAACACCTAAAAATGACTAAAAGAACCAAATTGGAGTGCTCGATGTTTTGAAGCATATTTTTCTCAACAACATCCACCTGCACTTGGTTACAAATGCTTTTATGAAGGACAAGGTTTGTGATGAGGATCTGTGGTTGGTGATCAAAGTGGAGGAGAAGCTTATAGTGAAAATTAGCATACAATGTGTTAGTTATTTTGTTCCAACCTTTTTCATGTTATTTCTTGTGGTGCAGTTCAATCTTGAGAGAGGTTATATCCTCTATAACTAATGGTTTAAATATGGTCTTCTTGGATAGTTTTTTAACTAGGATTTATATTTTAGACAGCAAATTTAAATTGACTGTTGATTGCAGTTTTGATGTTTATACTTCATCAAGTGTTGATGATAGTCAAATGATAAACAATATCAGCTTAGGCTTGTTAAATTTCCCTAAAAATTCAGATTTATATTTCTACAACTTGTTGTAAGCTTGCTAGATTGATACTCTAATCTTGTACGTTTTCTGTGTTTTCTTAATAATTAACCTCCTTCTCCATATTTTACAGAAAAAATCAATACCTTCCAAAGGGACCAGGTTGATGTCACTCAAGAGTAAAAAACATTGAGTGTAAGTTTTGAGATTTTTATAGTGCATTTATTTGAGCAAATAGAAATTTGGCTCATCGAGAGGCCATTGAGATTAACTCACTGGAGTTGCTAAATGAGACCAAAGACAATCCCTTTTGTGAATTTGATATAGTAGCTCTTGCCCAGGTAGCTTAG
>VDFB02367386.1:0-43456 GCA_007258455.2 Sequoia sempervirens
TAGAAATCATTTAAATTTGATTTTTAATAAAAAAAATCATTTAAGTTTAATAATTTTGAAAATGATTTAAATTATTTGATAGTTTAAATTATTTGAATTGTATTTAGATTTAATTTTTTAATTATTTTAATATTTAATATATTTTTTTTATAATTTTGATTTGAATTGTGTCTGTAGTTATAGTTAATAATATTATTTTAAAAATATTAATATTTCCTTTTAAATTATTTGTATTTGTATGTTTACTACAAATTTATATTCTTCTTTGAATAATTTTTATGTTTGACAAATCGAGTCTTAAAAATAATTTTTATAATTTTCAATTTAAATTGTATTTAATGTCTATCTTTTTTTTATAATTCATTTATATGTTGACTAAAATATTACATTCCTAACTGATTATTTAAATGTTTAATAATTTTGGAAAAATAATTTAAGTTTAGCCACATATTGCATTCCTAACTACATTATTTATATGCTTATTATAAAATGATTTCTCCTCTTAATAATTTTTAAAAGTGAAATAAAAGTGGTTCTATAAACTATTTTAATTTACTTTTGAGTGCTTACACTACTCTTTAAATTATTATTTTATTTGTTTTTTTAAGAGCTTGTGTCTTTACTTAAATTATTTATACGCTTAATAATTTTGGAAAAATAATTTAATTTAGTCTTTACTAGATTGTTTCCATGAACCTTAAGGTTTTATGTCATTCAATGATTTACACTAAGTTATATTTTTTTTCTGAAGAGGTTGTATATTTGCTTCAAGAATACAGGTAGCAAAATTTTAAAAAATATAACATAACAAAATACATGTTCTCATTAGTTTTTCTTATACTACAAATATTTTTAACAAAATTCTAGTGGAATGGGCATAGTTTCTTCTACCTTTCTTTATATCATGGGTATTTCTTTACCTTTGATTTTTTTTATATCAAAAATATTTTCAACAAAATTCTACAAAAATGGGCATGATTTCCTCTAACTTTCTTTATATTGTGGGTATTTCTTTGCCTCTAATTTTAATTATACTAAAAATGTTTTCAACAAAATTCTAGAGAAATGGATATAGTTCATTTTACCTTTGATTATATTGTGCATACTTCCAACAAAAAAGAAACAATTTTTAAGTATCAAAACTCAAGGCCCACATTTCTTCTTCAAAATCAAAAGATGAATTTTTATTTTTATTTTTATAAAATGTTTTATTGAGATAGTATGAGGTTAAGGTTATCACTCTCAAGGATTGCTACTTTAATCTAGAGTAATAGAGATTCGAAAACATTTTCACAATTTAAACAAGGGTTGTAAAGACTAAGTTTACATCAATTAAAAAATTATTAACATATAAATAATTTAAATAATGACACAAGCTCCTAAAAAAGCAAATAAAATAATAATTTAAAGAGTAGTGTAAGCACTCAAAAGTAAATTAAAATAGTTTATAGAACCAATTTTATGTCACTTTTAAAAATTATTAAGAGTTCAATCATTTTATAGTAAACATACAAATAATTTAGTTAGGAATGTAATATGTGACTAAATTTAAATTATTTTTCCAAAATTATTAAACATTTAAATAATCAGTTAGGGATGTAATATTTTAGTCAACATATAAATAAATTATAAAAAAAAGATAAACATTAAATACAATTTAAATTGAGAATTATAAAAATTATTTTTAACACTCAATTTGTCAAACATAAAAATTATTTAAAGAAGAATATAAATTTACATAGTAAAAATATAAATACAAATAATTTAAAAGGAAATATATTTTTAAAATAATATTATTAGCTATAAATACAAACACAATTCAAATCAAAATTAAAAAAAAAAAAATTAAATATAAAAATAATTAAAAAATTAAATACAAGCACAATTCAAATAATAAGTCTCTTTTAAAAGATTGTTAAAAATAAAAAAATATTTAAAGAAAAATATAAATTTGTAATAGACATAAAAATAATTTTAAAATAATATTAACATTTTCAAAATAACATTATTAATGTAAATACAAATACACATTCAAATTAAAATTATAAAAATAATATTAAATATAAAAATAATTAAAAGTTAAATCTAAATACAATTCAAATAATTTAAACTATCAAATAATTTAAATCATTTTCAAATTTTTTTATTTTTATTTTTTAGACTGCAGGAATCGGGTAGCACGATAAATCATTTTCAAAATTATTAAACATAAAAATATTCTTTTATTTTATATATAACTAAAACAATAAAAATATATATTATTAAAAATCAAATTTAAATTATTTCTAAATACTATTCCTAATTCCAAAAACCCTTACAAAATATTTGGACACACTAATTTGCAAATAACTATACTATATATAGTTATTGGCTCGAGAATCAAAAATACAGAATATGGAGGGAAGTTGACTATCAGTACTTGTTTTAATCACATGCTATGCAGCATTAAGCGGCACATCCATGCCCCAGTGCATTCCTAGGGCTGGATAGCCGCTGCCCTCCATCTGCGGCTCCAATCACAAGTGGCTAAAGCACTCTCCATGAAAATTTTGGTTAAAAAGTTTGCAACTTGCTTATAAGCCTAGTCCAAGTCCAAAATAAATCTGTGCAAAGAAATTGTAATGATTTAATTAGCTAAATCAAGAAAGATTAATCACTGTTTAAAGTTTTCAGCCTCTGTAATAGTTCCCCGGTAGGAACTAACAACCAATTTAAGTTTGTTTAATCAATTGTGACCTTGAGTTCACCTCTAGGCTAACTTATCTTTAAGACTCCAGACCTATAGTTGACACATACCTGATCTAGAAGTTAAAATCAGCTAATATCAGTAAAACCTAGAGATTAACAAGGAAGCATCCCAAAAGAAGGATATTATTGTAAAGCTTGACAAGTACATTTTATTTATGTATATCTTGTTAGCATAATTAGTGATATGGTATATTACAATGTATGTTCAGGTGTAACTGTGAGAACCCTCTCGAGCTGAATTCTTGAGAATACAAATTTTCTGCCTTATGTATCTTATTGACTTGGGGTTTTGATTATATATAATAATATTATTGCCAGGCAAAGCACGAAATAACAAATATAAATGCACAAGGGAATAACGATATCTTTGCAATGTATGCTAATTGTTGTAGCAAGCTTTTAAGATTTTTATTACTAACAGATTGCAAACTCGCTATTACAAACATTCAATAATTATCAACATATAATGCCTGTACATTTATTATCATCATACCCGGATAGTTGTAGTTGAAACTTGGTAATTCTGATACAGATTACCAACAGCAATAATCAGCCTTGATTCCAATGCCTAGCTCAAGTAGAAACCTTCTCCACCTTAATTCAATTGTCCTAAGAGTGCAACTGCCTAGCAGCCCCCTAATGGTGTTGGAATGGAGTTAATGCCTTAGACGTTTCAGCCTCAGACCTACACATCTCAGTGCAGCAGGTTCAGTAAAGCCTGTAGGTGGTGATTTTTCCCTTGCATAAGGACCATGTGCATCAAATATGCATTTTACCAACATTAGCAACCCTTTTACAACATCTGTTAACTTGCATAGGAAAAAAAACATCTTCAAACCCTTGTGAGCAACCTTCAAACCAATCTCAGATAAAAGCCCACATGCCACTGGAATAAAGATACAGCCAACAACAAATATAATCTTTAATTTTTCTTTAATTTCTTTTAAATCTGCTAGTAGATATAGGTCTGTTCTCAAATGGAATTCTTCACAAACCCTTTAATTCCCTTGAGGTAATCTCTTCAAATCTGCACAATACTGTAGCAAATACTATTCCCCTGTACTGTAGCATTTCACTATTCAAGTGTTACTGTTCACGATCACTGTAGCTACGACACTGTTCACACAGATACTATTCATGCGATCACTGTAGCTGCAACACTATTCACAACCATTGTTCATTGATTTCAAAACTCACCAATAAACTCAGATGTGAACTTTGTTTGAATCCATCAATCTTGAAGGATCTTGAAGGAATGGGTTTCCATCCAAACCTCCTTGGTTCTAAGGGGTTTCGTCCTCAAAACAACCTAGTCACTGATTTCCAGCAACCCTGGAGAAATAGCTTCAATATCATATTCTCATAACACCCCTCAAATGAAAGGATAGCCTTGCTTATATAGCTTCTTAAGTTGGTGAATGCTTGTACTTTTTGCAATGTGGGATAAAACATTCTTTACTTTTTAATTCCTCTTTATGAAGTAGCTTCTCGAACTAGCTGGAGAGCTTTATGAATTAAAGTGACTTTATATTGTCAATTTATAAAGTCACTTTGTGAAAATGTCTTAAATACATTTTAACATCCCCCCCTATGCCAACATATCATAAAGTCATTTAATTCTATAATGGCCCCACTCTTAATGACATTTTATAAAGTTAAACAATAACTTTATAATATAATCATTAGCAATTAAATGCCATTATAATTTTAATATCTCATTAATTACTCATTATCTCTGTCCCGTTTGAACCCAGAGGTCAACCATTGTTCCCACTATGCATCTGAATGCCTTACTAAAAATAGTAAGGGTCCCTCTCTAACAACCACTAATTTACTATAAATAGTAAACCCCTCATTATCTGATCAAACTAGTTGTGCAAGGGATCGATACTGCAATCATAGCTTGTCCAGGTGCCCTACTATAAATAGAAACCATGACTTTCCTAAAATGATGACTTACTATAAATAGTAAGTGTGTCAAACTAAACCAAATGAAGAGTAATCCTGAACACTTCCAACCTCCAGAATGGGAATAAGCCTCTGCACTGCCAAATGGGACCCTCTAGCCATCAATCTTAGCCTACGAGGGCCAATAATAGGCTAATCCAAACATAAACTATATCATCCAAAAAAGGGGACATTGCAGTCTGCCCTCCCTGAAATTGCTTGTCCCCAAGCAATCTCGGAAGCAAAGTAAAATACAATTCCACCCGGATCCCAAGGGTAGATCTGTGTAGTGTCCCTGCAATCACCAAACAACCTCTGTAACACCAACACTAGTGCAACCTGGTGAATTATCTCAATCCCAAAACTATGATGGTGAATCTGATGCAACCACACTGTTGGAAATCCAATACCTATCACTTCCCATTGTGCCATTCTGATACCCCCTATCTCTAAAATGCAGCAAGTCTCCAAGTCCTGAATAAAATGATAATCATCGTGAGAGAACAAAGTAGAAGACTTGCCAAACCCGAAATCACCATCATGAATGCTAACTATTCCCTGGATAGAGGTCGGATAATCATGCTGCACCATGTCAACCTCAACATCATCAGAATTGTGCACTTGAAGCAAGTTGTGTACATGTGGGTCAAATGCGAAATTCTATGCGCTCCGCACCATGTACACATCAACAAACTCCTCCATGAGTTGTGTCTGACATCCCGGTACACTAGTAGGACTCCAAACAACTCTATCGCTACTCAACTCAAGACTAGGGTCTAGAGTATGATCAACATCCATCTCAAAAAGCAGATTATCATAGGCCATAGTAGTATCTGCCTCGAACAAAGGATTGTTCACAAATTGAACAACACCTCCAAACTTATCAGAACCATACATCTCATGTTCCATCTCTTGAACCACCTCTTTCTCTCCATCCAAATCTGAACTATAGCATGAGGTTGAATCAACATCACTTCCCTCATAATCAATAGCATCATGTGTGCTATCATTAGTGCACCCATCTACATCTAAGGTACTGCTGCTATGTACCTCATAGGATGTCTCAAAAGATGTTGTAGAAGCCATATCCTCGTACACTTCCTCTTCCACAATAACTGCATGTCCATCCCAAACATTATCCTGAGATTCCTTGCCAACAAGTGAGTTATCTATAGTGTCCTCAGGAGACTCAACCAAAATTTCATCCTCATGCAACATGTGCATCTCAAAATCTACCTCCTTCATGGCTTCTTCCTCAATGCACTCATGTGTTAAAACAAGGCCTTCCTCAATCTTCTTTACCTCATTATATGTGCATTGGTGGTTAGGCTCCCGGAAACCTTTGCAAGTGAAGCATAGACCTTGTCTCCTCATTTCATTTTTGCTCATTATGGGAGTTCCTGTAATCTAATCATTGAGTTTAGATGTAGAACCATCTTCATAATCAGATTTAGTAGTTCTACCATACCTACTCACACTGTGCCCATGACTGACTTTTGTACCTTTAGATGAAATTTTCTCCTTATACACCCTCCTAATGTACTTTACCAACCCAATCTTTTCGGGCCTCATGATGACAACAAAGTTCAAAAAATTGTTAAGAGAGTATTGTGCTTTAATTTTATCTAGCAAACTTTGATAGTCCTCAAAGAGTCGAGGAGCTTCCCATTCATAACTTTCCCTCATCTTCATGGAATCCTGTTCGATCTCTTCCCTGGATTTCCCTACAATACTGTAGTAACCCATAACTGAAACTTATGAGTGTTGGCCACTCAAATGATGCAATGTGAGCTCTTTGAGTTTTTAATTCAAACCCCAACAGGATGGTAGGAAACCGCTCTGATACCACTGTGAGAACCCTCTCGAGCCAGATTCTTGAGAACACAAATTTTTTGCCTTATGTATCTTATTGACTTGGGGTTTTGATTATAAATAATAATATTATTGCCAGGAAAAGCAAGAAATAACAAATATAAATGCACAAGGGAATAACGATATCTTTGCAATGTATGCTAACTGTTGTAGCAAGCTTTTAAGATTTTTATTACTAATAGATTGCAAACTCACTATTACAAACATTCAATAATTAGCAACATATAATGCATGTACATTTATTATCATCATACCTGAATAGTTGTAGTTGAAACTTGGTAATTTTGATACAAATTACCAGCAGCAATAATCAACCTTGATTCCAATGCCTAGCTCAAGTAGAAACCTTCTCCACCTTAATTCAATTGTCCTAAGAGTGCAACCGCCTGGCAGCCCCCTAATGGTGAAGGAATGGAGTCAATGCCTTAGACGTTTCAGCCTCAGACCTACACATCTTAGTGCAGCAGGTTCAATACGTCCTATAGGTGGTGATTTTGCCCTTGCATAAGGACCACGTGCATCAAATATGCATTGTACCAACATCAACAACCCTTTTACAATAGCTGTTAAATTGCATAGGCAAAAAACGTCTTCAAACCCTTGTGAGCAACCTTCAAACCAATCTCAGATAAAATCCCACGTGCCACTGGAATAAAGATATAGCCAGCAACAAATATAATCTTTAATGTTTCTTTAATGTCTTTTAAATATGCTAGTAGATATAGGTCTGTTCTCAAATGGAATTCTTCACAAACCCTTTAATTCCCTTGAGGTAATCTCTTCAAATCTGCACAATACTGTAGCAAATACTATTCCCGTGCACTATAGCATTTCACTATTCATGTGTTACTATTCACGATCACTGTAGCTACAACACTGTTCACGCGGATACTGTTCACGTGATCACTGTAGCTACAACACTGTTCACAACCAATGTTCATTGATTTCAAAACTCACCAATAAACTCAGATGTGAACTCCGTTTGAATCCACCAATCTTGAAGGATCTTGAAGGAATGGGTTTCTGTCCAAACCTCCTTGGTTCTAAGGGGTTTCGTCCTCAGAACAACCCAGTCACTGATTTCCAGCAAACTTGGAGAAATAGCTTCAATATCATATTCTCATAACACCCCTCAAATGAAAGGATAGCCTTGCTTATATAGCTTCTTAAGTTGGTGAATGCTTGTACTTTTTGCAATGTGGGATAAAACATTCTTTACTTTTTAATTCCTCTTTATGAAGTAGCTTCTCGAACTAGCTGGAGAGCTTTATGAATTAAAGTGACTTTATATTGTCAATTTATAAAGTCACTTTGTGAAAATGTCTTAAATACATTTTAACATCCCCCCCTATGCCAATATATCATAAAGTCATTTAATGCTATAATGGCCCCACTCTTAATGACATTTTATAAAGTTAAATAATAACTTTATAATATAATCATTAGCAATTAAATGCCATTATAATTTTAATATCTCATTAATTACCCATTATCTCTTTGTCCCGTCTAAACCTGGAGGTCAACCATTGTTCCCACTATGCATCCAACTGTCTTACTAAAAATAGTAAGGGTCCCTCTCTAACAACCACTAATTTTTCTATAAATAGTAAATCCCTCATTATCTATCAAACTAGCTGTGCAAGGGATCGATACTGCAATCATAGCTTGTCCAAGTGCCCTGCTATAAATAGAAACCATAACTTTCCTAAAATGATGACTTACTATAAATAGTAAGTGTGTCAAACTAAACCAAACGAAGAGCAATCCTGAACACTTCCAACCTCCAGAATGGGAATAAGCCTTTGCACTGCCAACTAGGACCCTCTAGCCGTCAATCTTAGCCTACGAGGGCCAATAATAGGCTAATCCAAACATAAACGATATCATCCAGAAAAGGGGACATTACAGTAACTGGCGGGAGTATACAGTTAATCGATTGTAACTATTTCACTCAACTGCCCCCATTCGACCTCCGTTCAACTGCTTCCTCTATGCTATATAAATGCAGTTGTATTCCTCGGATAATATACAATTAATGTTTATGCAATTTTTACCAAAATATGGTATCAGAGCCTCTCTTTGATGATGCGTTGAAGTTTATATAATGGCGTGAAAGGCATTAAAAGATTTTCACAACAGCAATGGCGTAGATTTGGCGTAGAGATCGTTAGAGTTTGCAGAGAAAATTTATCAGAGAGCCACAATGATCATGCGCCTGTAGACTGGCGATGGATGAGCGCGGAAAGAGGTAAGAATACAGGTAGTGAGCTTGCTTTCTAATCTGGAGAAGATCAATCTCTTACTGCCATGATAACCACGTGAGATTGATTGAATCTGCGATGATAATTGTGGTCTGGGTCGTTTATGCTTTCTAGAGTACATGATAAACGGGTGGACAAGAGAAAGGCCTAAGTTAATTCCAAGGTAGAGCGATAAGAACTTTGTTTGGGCTTGCAAAGATTTTTTAAAGCTATTTGGTGATTGAGACTATGTCTGAAGCAGTTCTTAACAAATCTGAAGGACCCGCTAGTACAATCAATGAAAGGATGTAAGAATCTTCTACAACATAGAATCTCCCCATCATTCCTTACGAATCCAGAGAAAGTGGTGGTCATTTTGATTCTCCTTCGTCATTTGGCTTGTATTTTGTAATGCAAACATCGTTGAAAAATAAGGGATTTCTTAAAAGTTCGGCACTGAAGAATTTGTAGAATTCTACAGGCTTATAGTAGGTGGCCAAGCTTACTTCAGCAGTTGCAGCTTCTTCAGGTGACTAATTCATCTGTGATTCCTGATAGCACATTTTCTCAGCACTTCTTGAAATATTGTGATTACATGTATGTATTTCTGTGGTTGCATGTCAGATGCGTTGGAAAACATTAAGCGTTTCTTTGAGCAGAGTTAGTAAACGCTTGATTAAATTAGTTACTGTGAGGCAGTGGCCCTTTGCCCTATAGTACTCCTCAATCTATAGGTGTCAGGCAGATGATTTGTAAGGCTGTATATCTGCTGAATCTCTGCTGAATCTGGGCTTTTTGTTATCGATTCCTTCAAGATGAATGGTGTACCTATCAAAGGAGTTAATAAGGTTTATGTGATTGCTACTTTCACAAAGATTGATGTGAGTGGATGAATGGTGTACCTATCAAAGGAGTTAAATAAGGTTTATGTGATTGCCACTTTCACAAAGATTGATGTGAGTGGAGTTGATTTAAGAAAATATGATGATAATTATTTTGGAAGGAAGGAACTAGTTGAACAAGTATTCAAGGTGGAAGAAGTTATTTTTTATTTGATGCATTGTTTGAATGTTAGATTTTCTTTAAGATTAGGAATGAAGCCTCTCGAGTTCATACTTTGAGCCATCATATTAGAGGTTGGTGGCACTGAAGGATGGAGGAATTTCCATCATCTTAAGTTAGCCTCTTGCTTTGAGATGATGCTTTGCATGAGAAGCATTTTTGCCTTTAGTTTTTTCTTTTCTTTGTTGTTGCTGGCAGATTTGAAGAATACATATATTGTGAAGTTTGATTTTTGGAGATAGGTAAGGGGTTTGGTGTAGATCTCACTATGGATGGTTGTCCAACGAGTACTCGAGGCTATGATCAAGAATTATACCCTTTTGAGGGTCATCGGACAACTTGATGGAACCATGTGTATGGAGAGCTCAATATGGATTGTTGTCAAATAATTTGAGAATCTATGATTTAGGAGTTAATGGGAGGAAGAACTCGGGAATTCAACTAGGGGCTACACCTTTCTGAGGGTCACGAGGCAGCTTCATGGAGTTCCACCTAATTTAGGATTTGTTTCTTCAAGGAAGATCTTCACAAAGATGTATATATTTTGTAATCAACAAGTTTTGTTATGTAAGTCTTAGAGGAGGTCTATTGGAAAAGTGAATAAGATATTTTAGGGGATACATTTATAAGAACAATGTAATAAGGGGCTGGGGGGAATGTTAGCATAATTAGTGATATGTTATATTATATTGTATGTTCGAGTGTAATTGGCAGGTGTATATAGTTAATTGATTGTAACTGTTTCACTCAATCGCCTCCATTCAACCTCTATTCAACCACTTCCTTTATGCCATACAAATGTAGATGTATTCCTCATATAATATACAATTAATGCTTATTTAATTTTTACCAACATATCCATTATATAATGTAAATGCATTATAATGTTATGTATTTTTTATTTTTTTATTCAAAATTTTGATGGTCTCATTTATTTAGGTTTGTATTTCTAAGTCTAAGGGTTGATCATCTCATTTGACTCATAATTTTTCATTTTAATATAAATCAATGAATTTGAACTTCAACCTCATAGATTTATATGTTTTATAATAGAATTTTATAAAACCACCATCAAAATAATGAGTTATTTCTTAATTTTTTATCTATATAATTTTTTAACATTTTGAATAAATTAAAGTATTTACTTTCTTTCTTTTTGAAGAGTGTCTTCATATTCCTCTACTACATATGTATTAATTTTTATTTATGATTTTTTACTTATGTATCTAAATATGCAAAAAAAAAAGTTTGCTCTACATTTATTTTTAAATATACATTTAATTTTTAATTTATATATTTTATATTAGTTTTGTCTAAGATATTTGATGCATGTGCTTAATGATGCAATTTTTAGGATGCACCCACTTTGAAAAACCATAGTTTTTTTAAATAATAACTATAAAGAAATACACAACTTTTAGTACTCACTCTTGACTATATTTATGCCAAATAATTTTTTAAAATACCTAATGCAATTAAGGGGGGCACACACCAGACACTATGATATTTACTGATAAAAAACATAACACTTTTTGTGTGTGTTCAACGTTCAACCCCTTAATTTAACCATTAAAAAAATATTTTATAGATTAGAACCTAGATTTATAGTACTAAAATTCTTTTTCTTATTATTCTTTTTAAATTTTGAGTGTATATGTCTTGAATTACTCATCTGATTTTAAGTTTAGTCAATTTCAAAAAGAAAAAAAAAGTGTTCACTTTTGACCCCCTTTTTTCTCCCATTTTAATACACATGTACTCTCATACTAGTTGAAAGTAAGAGTGAAACTACATTAGATTCTAATATCAATAATGGGTTGTGGAAAAGTCACATAGTCATTGTATTCAACTTTATGGGTAAGTGAAACACTAAAATTCTATAGTTCTTCCATATTTATATTACTATAAGCCTTCAATTTCAAATTTTTAATATTAGGGGTTTAGGTTTGATGGTTTACAAGAATGTATTCCATCATAAAATAGAAGGTAAAGAAGAAAATAAAATGGAATACATCAAATTGCATAAAACCCCAAGTTTTACCAATGAATAGCATGATATTTATGATCTTGCACTCATTGCTAAGTGTACCTCAAAGCTAGATATATTTGTGAGAGTAAATAAAAAAATAAAAAAATTGTTAAGAAACAAAGTGTCATTACATCATGGAAGGTTGGATTGGGATGCATGATGTTCCATGAGGTTTTCCCTTGCCCATAATTTATCATGCTATATGCCTAGAACTATGATGAACATAGAAGAGTACTTGTTAACAAAGATACCCAAGAGGAAATATTATTCATTACCATAAAATATTGGCTTTGAGTTAGGATTTCAACTTGAGTAATTTGGAACCTTCCCCATTATCCTAGAAATATTTTTTAGTGATTACGAAATAGCCAGTTAAAGTGGAAGAAAGATTTCTAAAAAATTAACATATATGATGGTAAGGTATCCAACCAAAATAATCCTTATAATATTATAATTTTGAAATATTTGATTTAAGTTAATATTTATATACTAGAATTTTTCCTTGGATTGGATAGTGATAAGAAAGTAGCTCGAGCCCTTCATGAAATGGTATAAAATATCCCTTATTTTCAACCAATTGTTAGATAAAAATTTAATGAACATGTTGTAAAATGTATGCATAAATTATTTTTAATGATTAAATGAGGTTGAAACACTAAGGTCTTATATTCACAACATACTTGTGTTATTTATTTATATGTTGGTTTAATGGAATTTTTTAGGTCAACAAGTTGCAAATTCAACCCTATTTAGATGATTACATATAGACAAAAATTTTGTTTCTAATAACTTTTTGGACCCATAAGATAAGGATGCATGATAATAAAATTACCTACAACCATTTTTTAAACTATTCATTGGCTCCAATTCATAATGCAATTAGAAATACTAAACAATGCCTTGATTGCCTATGATTTTAAAAGATTATATTCAACAAGGATAAAAAATACAATTGTTTGATTGGTACTTCATGGAGAAATTTCTTATGCTAAGATTTTATGGATAAGGAGTAGATCCCACAACTTTCAATGCCTCATGACTGAGATGGTTTTTGTATTAAAATATATAATTAATGGATAATACAAATTAGATGATTATATTTTCTTCACTATTTTTTCATGTGGAGGGTTCACATTCAAGAGAAGATAAATGATTGTGCCAAATGTGATTAATATTTTTTAAATTTTGGTATTGAATCCCAATAGTATTATGACCTATGTGAGGTGATTAAATTAGATGTTACACCTAGTAATAAATATGCAAGTGTTTTAAAATTTAAGATCAAAGTAAACCCCTATTAGAAAGATTAAAAAATAAGGAATCTTGGGATGAGGTAAAAAAGTAATGGAGGAAATTTCTATTAGAAAATTCATTAATTTTCAACAATGTTCAAAATAAATGTGGGATTGTATCCAAAATCATGTACATAAGGGGTAGGGATTCTAATCAAGAGATACAATTTTTTTATTAAAAAAGTTCCTAATAGATTTAGTTATACAAAAATTGTGTATATGTTAATTAGTTGTGTAATAAGGAATAAATACCTTTTATTATATGAGAAATGATTTAGGTGATCCGAAAGCTTCTTTAGAATGTGAGTATATTGTAGAAGATTCCTAGTTTAGTAAACAATGGAATAAAGTGCATTCCTATGAAATAATTTGTTTAGAATCTGATGGTGAGATTCAAAATTAAATCTTTTATACTAGTGTAAATTATTCACACACACACTTAGTAGTTGATCTAATGGTTTGAATGAGATGAAAAATAAATATATACTGCAAGAGTAGATATATCCCCAAAAATAGGTTATCAAGGTGGTAGTTTGGGGTCCATAGGACAAGTAAGAACTTCATTGGTAACACATAAGACATAGAAAACCTCATATTGCATGAGGCATTAGATTTGATAAGATGTCCTAAGGGAATACAAGTACAACTAGTACAATTAAATTTGTTCTAGCTTAAAATTATCTAATATGAAATATATAGATAATTAGTACAATGAGGGTCTTTCGAGCTTTAAGATTCAATTCATACAAGAGGTGGTGTAGAATCTAGTGCTACTAGTGGTGATGGTATAGGTAGTAGTAGTGGTTAACAAGTGTTAAGGCAACATAATGTTTAGAAGAGGTTAATAATAAATGATATAGACTTAGATTATCTTAGCCATGGACAAGGTAATTAGAAGAAGTAAAATACTATGATAGTTCTAACTATCTCTTGTTGCACCCCAAAGGGATCATTTTTACTTTGACTAGGAAAATAATGACTAATCCTAAACATCAAACAATTATATTTTTTCTCAACATTGCAATTACTTCTTCACCATTCATATATTGGATTGTACCAAAATTCCTAAATTTTTATTACAGATACAAGTTTAACTTGAAATAAATAAAAAAGATTTCAAAGAAACAAGAAGAGAATTCTAGATATTACTATTACTATAATTTTAGAGCTTACAATTCAACCAAGGTATTGTTTACATATGATATAGATATAAAAATCATGAAGTACATGTGTTTTGTGTCCAATCAAATGTATCACTTTAATTATGTAGTAAGCACCCTTTTATTATATTTTAGTGGAATTAAAATTTATGGGAAAATAAATGTACCAAAAATAGATAATGATGGCGTATACACATCATTTCTAAAGATAAAGAAAGAGAGAAATAAGTTGAAGAATCAAACTGAAAAATTCTAAGAAGACCTAGTAAATGAGAAACCAAAGAGTAAAGTAACATATATGTTCAACAACAATGAATTATAGAAAGGATCATAATATAGATATTTCCACAATCAATATGAATGAATAGGTAGAGGTAGAATTGGAAAAAATAGGAAAAATCTAGATGAAAGAATAATGTGATATAATAATGAAAGAGAATTCATAAAAACTATAAGAGATATTAAGGGAAACCAATATCTTTGCAAATAAAGGACAAGATAAGTAGAGAAAAGAAAAAAATTAGAAATTTGGGAACACAATGAAAAAGAGAGAGAAAATTAAATATTGAAGGTAGTGTTGAAGAAATCACAAAATAAAATAAAGTCCTTCCAAATTATCTAAAATTTATAAAAACATAATGATTCATATAAAGCATTACATTAAAGGGAAATAATGTAGAAGGATTTTATTTGAATATATTTTTTGAATTCATGGATTTTCTATAGGTAGAGGCTTAGAAGCTCAAACATTGAAATGGTGTGTGGGTGTCACAAAATGTCTTAGGGAACATATATTTAAATATACTAACCTATACCTAATTTGAGTTAGTTAGTGTGGAAGATTATTAACAAGCTCACAAATTTTAATTAATTAGCATAAATTAATACAAATATTTAATTTGACAAACATGATCATGTTCAATTGTGTCTATGAGCTGCACAAGGGAATGATTTTTGAAATGTAAATGAGTAGGAATCATAATGAGTTGATGAATAGGTAGACTTATAGATTTAGACAAGTTTTACACACAAATAACTAAAATAAAATGCTAAATCAACATATATATTTAAATATGACTAAAGTGAATTAAAATTTAAAGAATAAAAATATACGTACACATTTTTCATTTGCTAAACATAACACATTTAACAATTATTCAAACTTTTAAACTTAAAAAATATATTTATTAAAATATTTTAAAAATATAAAGTTATAATAGAAAAAACTTGAAAATAAAAATTAATATTATCATTCAATACAAATTCTAAAAAATATATAATTCCACCAAATGAAAAATATTATTAAAATATTATAGTCTTTAAGAACTTATGAAAAATATTATTAAAATATTTATTATAATGTAACTGATAGGCTACATATAGTGTGAGATTTGAGCCTGAAACAAGTTTCATGCTTGCAAACCATTGTTGGGTCATTGGAAAACAAGTTTCAACTGTCGTTCAATGGTAAACTAACTCTCGTTTAATGGTAAAAGCCTCTAAAATCTCAGTTACCACATAAAAGCTAGATAAATATTGATTTGACAATTGGATGGGAACATTTTGTTTCCATGTGTAGTATTTTTTGTCAATTTTATGACAACTTTGTTTTTTTATTTATACTGCTTTATGTTTTAAATCTATGTACAAATATTTCATAATCAGATAGTACTTAATTTCTTTAAGGAAAAAATATAGATTTGTCTACCTTTATTTCATTCCATTATTTTGCACTTATTATTAATTATTTAATCGAGCAACATACAACTAAAATTTGCAGTGCATCCATGCACAAACACATACTCTCTAATAGATTAACATACATATAGTTTTCTATCGGCGTAATCCTTGAACCTCCTTTAGGTGCAAGTGCTAGTTTATATAGTCTTTAAGAACTTATAACCATAATACTACACTTTTATTCTTTTTAATTTTTAATTGTAATTTTTATATTTTATTTATGAGTTAAAATATTTAAATAAATTTAAAAAATATATTGTAGATTTGTTAAAATGTACAAAATTAAATATTAAGAATTTTTTAAGACAAAACTATTTTATTTCATTTTTTGCATATTTTTATACATTATTATTAGAAGATTGTGTCAACACCTATAATTAAAATTGATTATATAAAGATTAAAAAAAAAATTAACAAAATTAAATTTAAAACTAAAAATGAAATAAATATATTCAATTTTATTTTAATACATCTTGTATTGAAGTACAATTAGACTCCACCTATATAATATAAATTTTAAATAATCTCATATACTATAAGCTATCTATAAATCAAACTATCTAACATCATTAACCTAAAAGCATGTCCCTTACCTATTACTAATATATAAATAAATCTATTTTTTATTCTTCCTTTATTTTTCTACATAGAAATTTACTTTATTCTCCCATGATTAAACATTATCAATAAGAGTTATAATACCAAGCAATTGATATCATAGTTGAAACCTCAAAAAAAAATATAAAAATATTCAATTTTATTCCAATAAATATTGTATTGAAGTACAATTAATCTCTGCTTATATAATAGGAATATAAAATAGTCTCATTTACTATAAACTACCTATAAATCAAATCGCTCAACATCATTAAATTAAAACAAGACTATTACTTATTACTAATAGATGAATAAATCTATTTATTATTCTTCCTTTATTTTGCTAGGTAGAAATATATTTTATTCTACTATTATTAAACATTTTAATCAAAATATTAGTCCCAAGAAGTGGATATCATAGTTGAAATCTCAACAAAGATGATCCTTTACAATAAAGTACCTATAAATCAAATTGCCTAACATCATTAACCTACAAGCAAGTCTCTTACCTATTACTAGAATATATGAATAAATCTATTTTTTATTCTTCATTTATTTTTCTATGTAGAAATTTACTTTATTCGCCCATAATTGAACATTATCAATAAGAATTATAATCCCAAAAAATTAATATCAAAATTGAAACCTCAAAACAAAATATTAAAAAATTCCATTTTATTCTAATACAAGTTTTATGGAACTACAATTAGACTCTACCTATATAATAAAACTATAAAATAGTCCCATATATTATAAACTACTTACAAATCAAAATTCCAACAGCATTAAGTGAAAACAAAAATCTCTTACCTATTAATAATAGACATATAAATTTATTTTTTATTCTTCCTTTCATTTTGCTAGGCAGAAATATACTTTATTCTCCCATTATTAAGCATTATCACTAAGAATTATAGTCCCAAGCAGTCGACATCATAGTCAAATAGAGATCTGTTTCTGAACGTCAAGAATGTCCTGGGCCGAGTGCCTGAGCTGATGGGTCTCCTCCTCAGTTAAGTGAAAGTTGACAGCGCTAAGGACCCCTCTTCTACCAATCAGAGCAGGCAGGCTAAGAAAAATCTCTTCTTCAATCCCATGAAATCCCTTGGCCAGAACGGACACGGGGTGGATCCGCCTCTGGTTGCGAAGCAAACTCTTGACCAAATTCGCAGCAGAGTAGCCAATAGCCCAAGAAGTATACCCCTTGAGCTCGATAACCTCATAAGCGCTGTTAACAACAGCCTGGTGAATGGCCTCCAGGTGGTGCTTCTCATAGGGGATCTGCTGCTTATTCAGAAATCCAAGGACGGGCATTCCTCCAACACTAATGGACGACCAAAGCGCCACCGAACTATCTCCATGCTCCCCAATAATGTACGCCTCCACGTCCTGCGCGTTAACGTCGAGGTGCTCGGCTATCATGAAGCAGAACCGCGAAGAGTCCAGGTTGGTCCCGCTCCCTATAACTCTATTCGACGGGAACCCCGAAAGCTTCCAGGCCACGTAGGTCAGAATGTCCACCGGGTTCGACACGACAAGCAGGATGGCGTTCGGGCTGTGCTTGGCCACCTCCGGAACTATGCTCTTGAAAAGCTGGACGTTCCGGTCGACCAGTGACAACCGCGACTCTCCTTCCCGTTGTCGTGCACCCGCCGTGATTATGCACACGTCCGACCCGGCGGACACGCTGTAGTCACTGCCCGCTACGATCTTGGTCCGCGGCAAAAAAGCCGCGGCGTGTTGCAGGTCCAGCATCTCCCCCCTCAGCTTCTCCGCGTCTACGTCCACCAAAGCTAACTCGCTCGTTAGCTCCTGCGTCAGAATCGTTTGCGCCACCGCCATGCCCACATTGCCGACGCCCACTACCGTGATCTTCGTGTTTCCGCCGGTCAGATGCAGCGGCCCTGCGCCCTCGATCGGCTTGAAGAAGCTGCCGGCTATGTCTATGCCCAAATCCCCTTAACTAATGGTTCTTTTGCCCTTCTCCATCTTTTTTGATTTCCTCTGCCTCGGGCCTCTCTTAATATAGTCATCACCTGCCGAGTCTTAAAAACCGGCTAAGAAAAGCATGGCGGCGGATCTCCAGCAGCTTCTCTGTAGCTTCATTTACTTTTTCTAGAAATTGTGCGTACGAAATGATTCCATATTGGGAAAGTCTTGTGTTCCATGTGCTGCCATTATAGCCGCCTTTTCGTCCCCCGATTGCCATTATAAACCACCTAGAAGCTCGCATATTATATAGTAAGGGGGCTATGGAGACGGAATGGGCACTTTATATTGGCATTCGATATCAAAATTGTTTGAAAATTGGTAGTCTGTACGAGTTATTTGATAGAACTAGCTTACTATTCAAGATCCAGAATATGAGATCCCTTAAACCACTTGATCCCGTAGAATCATTAATCTTTCCTTTCATTTCATTTTAGGTTTTGAAACTGTAATGGATGCTGTCAAATCGTATGGGTGCATTGACCAACTGAAATACCCGAACTGGTCATCCAAACCGCCGCCCCACAAGAAACGACACAGTAAACACATTGTTTTCTTGCTTTCGAAACAAGAAGCAATTTTTCTAGGCGTTGAATTTCTTGGCCACTCAATACAGTCTTGAAGGTGACACCGGGCTCTGAAAAATGTGACATACGGAAGAGCTGAGATTTGTAGGTAAATTCAAACCCGTTCACAGAAATTTCTATAATAAACTAAAGTATTTAAATGTAAATTATCTAGTGGTTCACTGTGTCGCTGGCTGCCTTATTAGAAGGGTTGAATAAATATATAATGCTTGCTACGTCGAATAATCTGAATTTTAATTCAAAAATATGGTCAAATTTGGGAGCTAGACAGTGATAATGTTATAGTCACTCAAAGAATATTTGTAATGATCACATTTATTTTATATTTTTAAAGGCGAGTGTGAGAGATAAAGTGCATATTTTAATTTTTAAATGTTTGTTTCCAAGAATTTAATATTGTTTATGAGCTTCATAATGTTTTGTTTATTTATAGTCCATTCCATTGATGAATCTTGATTATGATTTTGAGAAACATTCCTTTCAATTTTGGCCACTCATTTAGGTGATAATTCATGGTTGATTTAATTATACATACTTCTTATCATATGATCATGAATAGATATTAGTTTTATAGGTATGAAAAGTATGAAGAAGGTATGGTGTAATTGGTTGATAATTCTTATTCAAATATTGTTGGTGGTGGTAGAATCTAGATAAAATTTCTTGATGGTAGAGATAGAGGATTCGATGGTATCTTACATATTTTGAGATTAGCTCATAACATGTTATCTGTGAGAAAATCAAGAAATGTGGGTGTGCATGTGGTATTTTTTGAAGTAAGTGTTAAAATGGTGAGAGATGTGGCAATTACTAGAGGTGGTAGATTGGGGACATTATCTTAGCTTGATGTATACACAATTGAGTATAATAGTACTTTTATGAAAATCTAGTCTACAACTACTTTTTTGAAAAAAAAGATGGCATCCTTTGCAATAGATACTCATAGTTTATGGTTACCTAAGGGTGATCTTTATATTGAATCTAAGTTACCTATAGAAAAGACTCTTATTTCATTGAAGATTAGGCCATGTAGGAGAAAAGGGTCTATAGACCTTGAAAAATATAAACCTCATTGAAGGGTGGATTGGTTATAATGTTGAATTTAATTCTTATGATTATTGAATTTATGTAAAATAGAACCATATTTAGTTCCACTTAAGTTCTCATAAATCTTGTACTATTTTGGGTCTTATTCATTTTGGCGTGTTTGCTGTTGGAGTGCACGTTTATTGCTGCATGCTCTTAAGTCCAACTTTGCATTTAGTGCAGTAGTTGCATTTAATTGTTTTTGGTATGTGCATTGATGGAGGGCGGTCACCTGCTTTCTTGCTATCTCCCCATCTTTTCCTCATGCCTTTTTTTCACAAGGCTTTTGTACATTATAAAACCTCATTAGTGTTAATGAATTAATCATCGACTAGTTCATGTGAAGGGTTCTTTGTCTGCAGATCCAGATTCTGGATGCTTTATCATGGTATCAGAGCGGTTGATCTGCAACCCCTTCATTGCATTTTTTAGCAGTTTAAGATTAGTGTTTCTTGTGCCCTAGCCATAGACTCTGGCCTTTTAATGGCTCGCAGGCTTCTTGTATGCCTCGGCTGTGGCATGAAAGGTTGTTTGCATGTGTGAATTCTGGTGTTTGCTAGCCCCTCCAACCCCTGCACATGTCTTCCCCTCTAACCCCTGCGCATGTCTTGCAACTTCATCGCCCATTTTCTTGGAGCCTTCTCTCTGGCAGGCTGTTGACTTGTATGCTTGGAATTCGTTTGAGGCTCCATACTATCAGAATGTGTTTGAGGTCTTTGGCGGGCTGCGTTTGGGTCTCTAGTGGGCTGTTGATTTGTATGCCTTCAATTAATATTAGAAAATGTGCAAAGTGCCAGCACACACGCCCTTCATTGCCTTGTTTTGTCACCTGTTATAAGTAAATGAATTGTTCTATATTGGTTGCTCTTGTTTTCTCTTATGCTCTTGCTTAACCTCCCCTGGTAGCCTTGTATTCATTTTTTTCTTCCCTCTATAAGCCTCTCTGTATTGGCCTCAAGTCTATGGGTGTTTTGGGGTCCTGAGCTACTTGGCGTTTGGGGTAGAAACTAGAGAGATCATTACGCTGATTTTGGGGAAGAATTTGATGACAGATCTGGTGCAGCTAGCACTCAGCCTCAACTTGTTCTTCACCCTTCCTTTGATGATGAATCTTGTGCATGAGGTGGTGGATCCCAATACTCGTTTCTGTTGAGGTCTCTGTGTGTTCTTGTAACCACCATTGTGGTTGTGTGTGTGCGAAGAGGAGAGACGGGTGGGACACGCTGACTGCAAGTCTAGCTTGAGCAGGGACTTTAGTCCCACATTGGACACAAAAATTTTAGTTAATGCTGTGATTTCATGTGCCTGGTACTTTAATGTTTGGCGGCTTCAACATGGTAGTATCTGCTCTCTTAGTGAATGTTGTTTATTTGTGGTAAAATGTATGGTGACGTGGCACTAGTACACATCAATTAGTTCCCATTTAGTTGTCTACTTTGCCCATTAGGCCTCAAGTTTTTTTTGGTCACGTGGAATGATCAAGAGCTAATGTGGACTCCAAAAGTGTCTAAAATAGGCATTTTTTTCAAATTTGCGTAACTTTTGCAAACGGAGTCTATTTTCAATAAACGAGCAACTGTCAGAAAGTTGCTTCAATGACCTTCACTATGGACGAGGTGTTTTTTGGAAATTCTATCATTTTATGCCTTTATTACTAGCTTGAAGCAACAGTTTGGTGTTTGGGAATTGTAAAATTCAGTTTGTATCTATTCTGGGGGGGTGTATTTTGCATTTTAGTCCTTTGAGTGCCCTTGTATACCATGTCAGACCCTAGGATTGAATTGTTCACTCCACACAACTATCACACATGGAAGCTCAAAATGTCACAATTGTTGCAATCTCGTGGTCTATGGCAATTGTTGGATGCCGACCAACCTGAATTCACAAAAACATTTGAGTTATTTGTTCATAGAAACAAAATGGATGAGGCTAAAGGACTCATCGGTCTTCATGTGTCTGATAATTTGTTGTTTCATATTGCTAAGTGTAAAACACCTAAAGATGTGTGGGATAAGCTTGCAGAATTGTATGGTAAGGTCAATCAGTTTAGGATCTTGCAACTTGAAGCCAATCTCACTTCTCTCTCTCCAGATGTTTTTCCTTCTATTCAAGATTTCCTTGCACAGTTCAAATTGATTTTGTCTCAATTAAAAGGATGTGGTCATGCCAAAGAAGATAAGGAGTGTATTTTCTTGATCCTGTCTAAGCTTAGA
Source organism: Sequoia sempervirens (assembly GCA_007258455.2). NCBI lineage: Eukaryota > Viridiplantae > Streptophyta > Pinopsida > Cupressales > Cupressaceae > Sequoia > Sequoia sempervirens. The sequence continues at coordinate 22,563 of VDFB02367386.1, forward strand.
GGTCCCTTTCAAGTGTTTGCCTCTACTTTCTATTCTACTATGGATGCTATGGGGGAAGATCATAAGATGCCTACTTTTGAGGAGTTTTGTGATCGATTGACTAGGGAGCAGGCCAAGTTGATTCAGATGGATGCTCTTCCTAAGAGTCATGCTTTAATGGCTCAATCTTCCAAGGGCAAGGGTAAGAATAAGAAGAAGCCCAAGATAGATTCGTCTTTAGGTGGTGAGTCTCCCTCCAAGCCTAAGGTGAAGACTGATCAGAAGAATAATCTTTCACCTCCTCCTCCTAACTCGGGCGAGTCATCTTCCAAGTCTAAGAAGAAGAAGGAGAACTGTTCGTTCTGTGGAAAATCTGGGCATAATGATGCACATTGTTTTGCAAGGCTAGCAGCATTAGAGGAAGCTATGAGGAAGCATAATCTTGCCATGCCTAAGTCTTCTTCTTCAGGAAAAGGGCAAGCCCTCTCAGCTACAGCTTTGTCCTCTACCAGTTCTAGTTGGATTCTTGATTCTGGTGCTTCTCATCACATGACTCATACTGAGGCTCTTCTTGATTCTCTTTCTGATAGTCTTACTTCACATATTGTTGTTGGGAACTCTTCTCAAATTCCAGTTTTGGGAACAGGCTCAGTTCATATGCAAGATGGTAGCATTGATGATGTTCTTCTTGTTCCTGATATTTCCCAGAATCTTGCTTTCTGTCTATCAAATTTGTAATCATGGTGATGGAAGGCTTGTTGAGTTCTCTCCTACTGATGTGACTATTCGAGAGATGCAGGATCCCGAGAAGGTCATTGCTACAGGAACAGTTGACTGTGCGGCCTGTTTGTATAGGTTTGATGGATTTGAGTCTTCATCAGGATCATCCCTTATTGCTCATGCAGATTCTACAAGCAAGCTTTGGCACGAACGGTTTGGGCACCTGAATTACAGATATCTTCAGTAGATGAGCACACAAAATTTGGTAATTGGTCTACCTCAGATCTCTTGTTTAGATGGAGTTTGTCAAGGTTGTGTGCTTGGAAAGCATCATAGGGATCCTTTTCCTAAGGGTATGGCCACACATGCTTCGGCACCCCTTGAGTTGGTGCATAGTGACCTCATGTCATTCCCCACTCCTTCTTTCAGGGGCCAAGTATGTGCTCACCTTCATTGATGATTTTTCTAGGTGCACTTGGGTGTATTTTTTGAAGTACAAGGATGAGGTTCTTCAACATTTCATGACCTTCCTTGCATTTGTGGAGAAGCAATCAGGACATTCCCTTCAGAAGATTCGCACAGATAATGGGGGGGAGTATGTCAATCAGGCGTTTCAAGAATTTTGTTGTACTAAGGGTATTCTTCATCAACACACAGTGCCATACACTCCTCAACAGAATGGTGTAGCCGAGCGGAAGAATAGAACTTTACGGGAGATGGCCAATTGTATGCTACAATCTAGATCCATGGCTCCCGCATTTTGGGTAGAGGCTGTCAATTGTGCCAACTACATTCAGAATCGTATGCCCCATAAGGCAGTGCAGAATATGACTCCCGAGGAGGCTTGGTCTCATGTCAAGCCCAAGGTTTCCTACTTTCGAGTATTTGGGAGTGATGCATGGGCATTCATTCCAGATGGTAGGTGCAAGGAAATGGAGAAGAAAAGTCAATGGTTCATTTTTGTTGGCTATTGTGAGGATGTGAAGGGTTATCGGTTGTTTGATCCTGTCACTCAAGAGGTTCATTTTCATCGTGATGTTCAATTTGATGAGTCTTTCACTTCGAAGGATTCTCCATCACAAGCCTCTTCCTCTCTTCTTCCTAGTTCTTCTTCAGAGGATGTTGTGCTTCCAGATGATGATGATGATGCTTGTAATGATGTTGTTCCTGATGTTGGTATTGATCTTGTTGTTGATATTACTCCATCTTCTCCTTCTCCTCCACCTCCACCCTGTCGACCTTTATGGGCTCGTACACTTCTTGAGGATGTTGGTTCTCTTGTAGGTGATCCCATAGCTACACGTTCCACTCGTTCCCGCACTTCAGGTAGCAGTCTTTTGAGTCATGCAGTTTCTATTGATCCTCAGAAGTTTTTAGATGCTTTGGGTGTTCCGGAATGGGATAATGCTATGATAGAGGAGTATTCTTCTTTGATGAAGAATCATACTTGGGATTTGGTTTCTCTTCCTAAAGGAAGAAAGTTGGTTCGATGCAAGTGGTTGTATCGTACCAAGTTTGCATCTGATGGTTCTATTGATAAGTATAAGGCTCGTCTAGTGGCTAAGAGCTTTTCCCAGGTTGAGGGTATTGACTATTCCGAGACCTTTGCCCCTGTTGCAAAGATGGATTCCATACGCCTCGTGCTTTCTATTGCTGCATCTTAGGGTTGGTTAGTGTATCAGATGGATGTGAAGAGTGCTTTCTTGCATGGTGATCTTCATGAGGAGATCTATATGGAGCAACCACCAGGCTTTGTGCAAGACCCTTCACTTGTTTGCAAGCTCCGACGTTCATTGTATGGTCTCAAACAAGCTCCTAGAGCTTAGTATGAGAAGATGGATAGTTTCTTGCTTGATTCTGGATTCACTAGATGTCACTCCGATCCTACAGTTTACATTCAACGACATGGGGGGGTCTTCTCATTCTTGTTCTTTATGTGGATGACTTGATTCTCACGGGGAGTTCTAGTGCCATGATTGAGGATACTAAGCATGCTTTGATGGAGCATTTTGATATGACAGATCTTGGTTTGTTGCATTACTTCCTTGGTCTTCAAATTCATCAGTCTTCTACCAGTATTTCTATCTTCCAGTAGCAGTATGCTCTTGATTTGATTCAGAGGTTTGGGATGGCTGACTGCAAGCCAGCCCCTACTCCGTTTCAGTCAGGTGTTGTATTGTCCACTAGTTGCACTACTCCATCTGTTGATGCTACTTTGTATCGGCAACTGGTCGGCAGCCTTTTGTACTTAACACATAGTCATCCTGATATTTCCTTTGCAGTTTGTCTTGTCTCCCGTTTCTCTCAAGATCCTCATGAGAGTCATTGGAAGGCAGCCAAGCGTATCTTACGGTACCTTCAAGGAACTACACATTTTGGCATTCACTATACATATGGTGCTACTGACATTGTGGGCTTCACTGACTCAGATTGGGCTGGTGATGTTGATGATAGAAAGTCTACTTTTGGCTTTGTTTTCTGTCTTGGTTCTGGTCTGGTTGCTTGGTCTTGCAAGAAGCAAATTGCAATTGCCTTATCATCAACCGAGGCTGAGTATCGAGGAGCTGTCTTGGCTAGTCAAGAGGTTCTTTGGCTTTGACAGTTGATGGCCGAGTTTGGCTTTCCTATTGATCATCCCACTATTCTTTGGTGTGATAACCAGAGTGCTATACATATTTCTCGCAACCCAGTGGAGCATCAACGCACCAAGCATATTGAGATCCACATGCACTTCATTCGGCAGCTCATTCAGGATGGTGTTCTTGTTTTGGATTATTTGCCTACGGAGCAGCAGGTTGCAGACATCTTCACTAAACCTTTGGCATCTCCTCGCTATCTTCAGTTGCAATCGATGTTAGGGGTGAAGGAAGTTGTCCTTGGGGGGCCTTAAGGAGTCCTCCTTCCTTTCACTTTTGTTCTCTCTTTTGGAGAGGAGTTTTCTCCCACACGGTTTTTCTCCTTTTCTTTGGTTATGAGAGATTTGTAGTTCATTGCATTGTAGTTGTACATAGGTACCTAACAAGGCTTTATTGTCAGGACCTATAATGCATCTCATATTGTATATTGCATTTTCTTTTTCTCCCTAAGTTGCACTTAAGGGGGGGTGTTGGAGTGCACATTTATTTTGTTGCATGCTCTTAAGTCCAACTTTGCATTTAGTACAGTAGTTGCATTTAATTGTTTTTGGTCTGTGCATTGATGGAGGGCGGTCACCTACTTTCTTGCTGTCTCCCCATCTTTTCCTTGTGCCTTTTTTTCACAAGGCTTTTGTACATTATAAAACCTCATTAGTGTTAATGAATTAATCATCGACTGGTTCATGTGAAGGGTTCTTTGTCTGTAGATCTAGATTTTGGATGCTCTATCATTTGCTATTCCTTCAATTGTGAAGTACACTTATTATGTTTCATTTATTGATTATTAAAGAAGGATATTGGTTTACTTTTTAAAGATTAAATATAAAAAAATAGTCAATTTAAAAAAATTAAAGCAATAATTGAGTTACACACTAGAAACAAAAATAAGTGTTTGAGGGTTGAAAATGGTGGTAAATTTTTCTCTAATAATTTTTACAGATTATATAATGATTACAACATTTATAAACAAATGAAAACTCCATATTCTCCATAGCAAAATGGAGTTGTAGAAAGAATAAGAAACTAACAGAAAAGGCTAGGATTATGTTTAATGGAGTTGATTTGGAATAAAGGATTTTGGAAAAGGCTATAGACATGCTTGTTGCCTGATTAATAGGTCTCCTATATCAAATTTTTTGGCTCAAAATTTCATAGAGCTATGGTTGGGTCACAATCCTTCATTGAGATATATCAATTTTTTTGGTTATGAGGCATAAGCACATGTGCTAAGGGATAAGTGAAAAAAATTAGAGAATACATTCGTTAAATGTATCTTCATTGGTTACAAATATGGTGTGAAAGAATATAAAATTTGGGATCCTATTGCATAAAACCTAATATGAATTAGAAGTGTGATAAATTTAGAGCAAGTAAGCCTTCTTCCACTATCTTAGAACTTGGAAAAATAGAAAATAAATATGTGATTTAAATTCCTTCTAAGCTGCCGGTATTGGCTTGGTGTAATGGTTTATAGGTGGCATTGTTGTTCTTGTCACCAAGGTTCAAACCCCGTTGGGGTGAAATTGTTGAATGGTTGTATCCGGTTCATAGCTCGGGTCAAAAGCGTTTACCCCTTGAATTAAAAAAAAAAAAAAAAATTCCTTCTAAGCCAACGAAAATTGAATCAAGACCCTTAAAAAGATAAGAAGTCAACGATGAGATAAATGATCAAAATGTATTTCCCTAGTGTATTTGGAAGCATAATGTATGTAATGGTCTATACTAGACTAAAGATTTCCCATGGAAAATTCTTAGTACATATATGTTTAATCTTTGAAGAGTAGATTGAGATGCAAATAAAAGAGTCTTTAGATATTTGAAATTTACCTTAGAGTATTCCTTATGTTTTTATGGTACATGAGATAGGAATCACATGGATAGTCATGGTTATGTTGATTTATTTTGGGTAGGTGTTGATAATATTGGAATATATAAAAAAGGGGTGAGATGAGAAGGTAGGTATGAAATCTAACCTCCTCAATGAGTGTAGTAAATGTGTCCATGATGTTTCATGTGCATGGGACAAGTGCAATAAAAGTGTCATATGCACATGAGATAGGTGTCTCAAAAGGTGAATACATATGTCTCAATCGCATGAAGAGAGACAAAAAGGTAAATGTAGCTAAGTGGATACTTTACTAGTATGAATATGACTCTCATAGGTAGGTTAAAATATAACTAATTTTATAATGTCACTATTTAAACTATCAAATAATAAAAAAATCACTAGTCCATATTTTTTTCTCTATTTATTGATGTTAAAAGCTATCTATTCATGGGTAAGAAATAGTTTGTAGTCAATTTATCCATTATATAGGCAAAGAATATGGTGAAAAATCATGCTTGTAAAAAATTCATCTAACTTAAGAAATTATGTTAAGACATTGGGTTAAGATAGAGAGAAATTATAAGTTATTGTGATAGTTAGAATGTAATCTACCTAGTAAAGAACTTGAATTTTCATGCCATGAAAAATAACTTAGATGTTGAGTATAATTTTTAAGGATATGGTTAAGTACTATAGGGTGAAGTTAAAAAGGTAGTTACTTTGATTAATGTTACAAATGCATTGACCAAGCACATGAGCACAAAGAAATACACATGGAATTTAGAGTTTATGGGCATTATGGCCCTAGTAGTTGATTTTATGATGGCAGTTATACATTCTCTCTTGCAAGGTATTTGGCAACTCAAAGAATGTTATAAATTAAGGTTTCTCAACCTTTGTATGTTCTTAATTTTATTTATCTATTATTTGGCATTTTTCTATATATTAATTGCATATTTTTATATTATTCAAATTAGCCTCACATGGAAATCGGGTTTGGGATTTTACTGTGGCATCATTTTCCATGTGTCACTTCTTTATAAGGTGTTGTAAGAGGATTTACTTTTTTATTTTATATTTTCTTCCTTGGGAGATCCTCTGACATCTTATGATATATTCTCATGATGCGCAAGAGTAAGAAATAGGGGGAGTTATATTGAAATCATAAATAGTTTATGAAAGGAACTATTTTTGTCATAGAGTGCATATTTTAAGAGTAAATAATGATAAGGTGGGCACCCATGTTGAGTGGTTCAAACTAAATGTTAGACGTCTAATTATAATTTACTATTTTTAGTAGGATATAAGGAATCATCAAGGGTGACATGTGAAAAATTATGCACAAGTTGGGTGCCATCCTTTTGAATATTTCAAAAAATTATTTAGAATACCATTTATGGTTTCCATCTTGATTATTTATCTATAAATTTTTGCTTGAGGAAGTAGTTAAATATATATAAAAAAAAATTGGATACACAAGCATTATTAGAATGCTACAAAAATTATTTGGTTTAATTGAAAATGAATACTCCTACTTGCATTACAAGTGTTTTGTAATCTCCTTTCATTTGATAGTACACTAGATGCAAGTTTATAGTGTAGGTTTTTTCTCCCAAAAGGGTTTACCCACATAAATCATTATATTATGGGATAATGATTTATTTATTTATGAATGTATTTATCTAATTTATATAATAATTTTAAATCATATTTGAAGTTTCATGTACATCAATCCATTTAAGATTAGTGTGTGAAGTTATTTTCATACACCTTTCTTCCTTACATAATCAATATTGTAACTACATTTGTAACTCTATAGTAATGTAAAAATCTCCAACAAAGCTCCAACTTGATTGTGATCAACTCAAATCTACAATTTCACTCCAATGAACTTCTTGCAAATGGGAAAATAGTTGTAGAACATGATTTTGAACACAAAACCAACTTTTATATTGTAGCATAATTTTTTCACTATAGGGTTCCCTTTACTTCATTAACACTCTAAATAATCTAGAAGAAAACCATATTGAAGAATACATATGTGACATAAATGCTATTTGAATCCAAAAAAAAAGATTTAACTTAAGTAGGACATAGGTTTATAAAATCATAATTTATTTCATAATAAACTAGGTTGAATAAAAAAGTTGAATCCACAGTAGGTTGACCAAAAAATAATGAGAAAAAGGAAATTAGTGTCAATCAAAATATAAATTCATATTAATTATAAAACCAAGTTATATTTGAACCTAAAAACCAAAAAAGATCATTATCCAATTGAAATAAACTAGATTCTTGATTATTATTAATCAATTGTTAAGTACCACATTGAATCCTTTAAATGACCAACACATCAAATAAATCAAATTTATAAAATAATACCAACACAACATATATTTTACCAAAAACAATACTTAAAGGGAATAGAAGATGATAAAAAAAGAGATAATTTAAAAAATATCCTAAGGTTCCTTGTTATTAAAGTGGTGTGTGTTGGGTTACAACGTATTCTAGGACACATGTATTTACATATACTAACCTAGACCTCAATTAGTGTGGAAGCTAATTAACAAGGTCACAAATTTTAATTAATTGGCAAAAAAAAAATACACATATTTAATTTGATAACATGATTATGTTCAACTGTGTCTAGGAAGTGCAAGGAAATTATGTTTGAAATCTAAATAACTAGGAATTAATTTTTTTAATATTATATATAGAGTAAGAACTTAGTATAGTTGATAGTTCTCAGTATATCACCTTATACTGTGTAGAAAAATGAAGCTTGAAAGCTTACAAATGAGGAGTTCAAGAGTTAAAGATATCAAACATAATAGGTACATATAACTTTTAACAGTGTTGTAACCAAAATATAGGTTATAAAGGACTGTAGGAATGGCATCAAGGCTAATGATTGTTATCTTCGTTGTTAGCTTCATCCACACCCCTATCTGGTTTGGTCACTAAGAAGGTGTCACTTTCTTGTTTTGCATGGGGATAGGTGCCCCTATGTCTCACTTGTCTACCTCAGGCACAACATCATTGTTGAAGGCCCTTTGGAATTCATGGAATGCATTCAAGAAGATCTTCATTTCTCTATTGCTAAGCTTGCAGACATGTCCACATCTAACATTTTCCCCTGATGATTGTGGTAGATCGTCCTCTATAGAGCCTCATGAACTGGGGAAGGGGGATCTTGATGTGTAGTGAGACTTGAAAAGCAACATGAAGGAATGTGAGTCTCTTATGTGACTCAGTAGGCACCTTCCTACAACCCTTAAATTTATCCTCATTCCTTGCTTTCCAAATGTGCCAAAGTATTTCAATAGATAGAAAATTCCAAAATTTAACACAGTCCTCACTCATTTTTTTGTCACAGATTAACACATTTTTCCAACTAATACTATCATTATCCCAAATTTTTAAATTATGGCAGAAGAGTTTCCAAATTTCCTTTGCATAGAAGCAGTCAAATAAAATATGTGTAACTGATTCTGGGGTGCAACATACGTTTCACACATGAATATCATTCATGTTAGATCTGAAAGGTATCCTTTGAAGCATAACAAGCCACTTGAAACAAGCCTTTTTTGGCTCCACATTGTTATTCCAAATATCAAATAGAATTTTTTTCCAAGCTTTATCATTAAGAGACACATTCCCACATTGATTAAGGTGTTCATAAAGAATAATTTTGCAGACTAAATCCTTATTTATTTTCTTAGCTTTGAGGTCAATTAGATTTGCCCTATCCCTCCACATAAGATCGTTCCTCACATCCAACACCTTGTCAGTGTTTGAAGGGAAGTTGTTATTTTTAAAAGATTCCAATAATATGGTGAACATCCTTGTTGTGGAGGCAAGGAGATCAAATTCAACACTCAAATCTCCCCAACTCTTAACATTACCATCATTGAGAATGTCACTGAAAACCCTAACCCCTTTTGGTTCCAGATTTTAGTAGAGCAACCTTGAAGGAGAGAAAGGGGTTTACCATTGTGGTGGAGGTTCTACCAAATGGAACTATAGGTTTGGCAATGAGAGCTTTGCATGGAGATGTTAAATGTAGACTTGAACTAGGCATTGTGTTTGGTGAGCTCCCAGGTCGTCCAAAGACTCTTGAACACTAGTGACCCAACATGGTTCATAGGGTGGTTGCTAATGATAATGTCACATGGAGGAAAGTGTTTCCTAGCCTTTACCCATTTTAGAGTGGCATCTTGATTCTTTTTCCTAATTAGAACCTTCCATGGTCTGTTGCCCACTAATGCTTTCACTATCCATTTGGAGGCAAGATCAATCCCTTGGTGTCTCAAATATTTTAAGCCAATCCCACCTTGCATCTTTTCAAGACAAAACAAATCCCATTTTGGAATGGCATCTTAAATATGTTTCCTCATTAGAACCTTCCATGGTTCATTTCCCACTAATGCTTTCACTATCCATTTGGAGGCAAGAGCAATCCCCTGTTGTCCCAAATCTTTTAAGCCAATCCCACCTTACTGCATGCTTCTTTTTTTCCCCTTACCGTTAGACCAAAGGAATCCCCTTATTCTTTTTGTATGAATTAAATTGAGTTGATGAATAGATAGATTTGTATATTTAGACAAGTTTTATGCATAAATAACCAAAAGCAAATGCTAAATCAACATATATTTAAATACAACTAAAATACAAAATACACATTTTTTGCTCACTAAGCTTAACATATTTAACTATCAGTCATTTTTCTTTTGAAAATTTTAGACTTCAAAAAACATTCATAAAAAAAGTTTAAAAAATATTAAATTATAATATACAAAATTTTAAAATAAAAATTAATATCATCATCCAATACAAATTATAAAAAAATATATAATTCCTCCAAACGAAAAAATCCATAATTAACTTGCAAATTATAATTATTAAAATATTATAGTGTTTATATTATAAATATAATTAAAATAACATATTTAATAAAAAAGGTAACAATAAAATTTACATTAGAATATTATTAAATAATGGAAATAGACTATTTATTATAATTTATAGTCTTTAAGAATTTATAACTATAATATCATTTTCTATTCTTTTTTATTTTTTAATTGTAATTTTTATATTTTTATTAATGAGTTTAAATATTTTAAAAATTTGAAAAAATATATTGTATAATATTATATTTTTCAAATTTTCACTATTAAATATTGAAAAAAAATTAAGACAATTTTTTTATTTATTTCAATTTTCATTTATAGTTAATATTGAAAATATATAGATTGATTTTTTTTCTAACAAAATTAAATTTAAAACTAAAAGAAAAATAAATATATTTAATTTTACTCTAATACATCTTGTATTGTAGTACAATTAGACTCCACCTATATAATATAAATATGAAATAATGCCATATACTATAAACTAGATCTAACATCATTAACCTAAAATCAAGTCTCTTACCTATTACTAATAGACAAATAAATCTAGTTTTTATTCTTCATTCATTTTTCTATGGAAAACAATACTTTATTCTCTCATGATTAAATATTATAAATAAGAATTATAATCCTAAGAAATTGATATCATAGTTGAAACCTCAAAACAAAATATAACTAGCACTTGCACCTAAAGGAGGCTTAAGGATTATGTTGATAAAAAAAAATCTATGTATGTTTATGGTAGAGAGTACATGTTTGTACATGCAAATTCTAGTGGCATACGAATTGATTAAATAGTTAATAATAAATATTAAATAATGGAATGAAATAAACTTAGAGAAATCTAGATTTTTTCCTTAAATAAATTAGGTATTATTTGATTATGAAATATTTGCATACAAATTTAAAACATAAAGCAATGGAAATGAAAAATAAATTTCCATCAAATTGAAGAAAAATATTGCAAATGTAAATAAAATATTCTCATCCAATTGCCAAATCAATATTTAACTAAATTTTATGTGACAAGTGAGATTTTGGGGGTTTTTACCTAATATTTTGGAGGCTTTTACTATTAAACGATAGTTTTTTTACCATTAAATGGCAACTGAAACTTGTTTTCCGATGACTCAATAGTGGTTTGCAGGTGTGAGACTTGTTTCAGGCTCAAATCTCACACTATATGTAGCCTATCGGCTAAAAATATTTGATTATATTTTGATACATGTATTGAAGTACAATTAAACTCTATCTATTTAATAGAACTATAGAATAGTCTCACTCACTATAAACTACCTATAAATCAAAGTGCTCAAGATCATTAAATTAAAACAAATCTCTTATCTATGAATACATATATTTATTATTCTTCTTTTATTTTGCTAGGTAGAAATATACTTATTCTACCATTAAACATTATTAGTGAAAATATTAATATCAATAAATCAATATCATAATTGAAATCTCAACAAAGATGATCATTTTCTATAAAGTACCTATAAATCAAATTGCCTAACATCATTAATCTAAAAGCAAGTCTCTTACCTATTACTAGAATAGATGAATAAATCTATTTTTTATTCCTTTTTTTCCTACGTAGAAATTTACTTTATTCTCCCATACTTAAACATTATCAATAAGAATTATAATTTAAACCTCGAAACAAAATATAAAAATATTCGATTTTATTTTGATACATGTATTTAACTACAATTAAACTCTATTTAACTCTATCTATATAATAGAACTATAAAATAACCTCATTTACTTCATTAAGTGAGAACAAATTTGTTATTACCTAATAATAGACGAATACATCCTTTTTTTATTCTTCCTTTATTTTGCTAGCCACTTTTAAACATTATCGCTAAGAATTATAGTCCCAAGAGTCGACATCGTAGTCGAAACCTCAACAAAGATGATCCTGTATCTGAACATCAAATAGAGAGCTGTTTCTGAACATCAATTATGGCCTGGGCCGAGTGCCTGAGCTGATGAGCCTCCTCCTCGGTTAAATGAAAGTTGACAGCGCTAAGCACCCCCCGTCTACCAATCAGAGCGGGCAGGCTAAGAAAAACCTCTTCTTCAATCCCATGAAATCCCTTGGCCAGAACGGACACCGGGTGGATCCGCCTCTGGTTGCGAAGCAAACTCTTGACCAAATTCGCAGCAGAGTAGCCAATAGCCCAAGAAGTATACCCCTTGAGCTCGATGACCTCATAAGCACTATTAACAACAGCCTGGTGGATGGCCTCCAGGTGGTGCTTCTCATACGGGATCTGCTGCTTATTCAGGAATCCAAGCACCGGCATTCCTCCAACACTAATGGACGACCAGAGCGCCACCGAACTATCTCCGTGCTCCCCAATAATGTACGCCTCCACGTCCTGCGCGTTCACGTCAAGGTGCTCGGCTATCATGAAACAAAACCTTGAAGAGTCCAGGTTGGTGCCGCTCCCAATAACTCTATTCGACGGGAACCCTGAAAGCTTCCAGGCAACATAGGTTAGAATGTCCACCGGGTTCGACACCACAAGCAGGATGGCGTCCGGGCTGTGCTTGGCCACCTGCGGAACTATGCTTTTGAAAAGCTGGACGTTCCGGTCCACCAGTGACAACCGCGACTCTCCTTCCCGTTGCCGTGCACCCGCCGTGATTATGCACACGTCCGATCCGGCGGACACGCTGTAGTCACTACCCGCCACGATCTTCGTCCGTGGCAAAAAAGCCGCGGCGTGTTGCAGGTCCAGCATCTCCCCCCTCAGCTTCTCCGTGTCTACGTCCACCAATGCTAACTCGCTCGTTAGCTCCTGCGTCAGAATCGTTTGCGCCACCGCCATGCCCACATTGCCAACGCCCACTACCGTGATCTTCGTGTTTCCGCCGGTCAGATGCAGCGGCCCTGCGCCCTCGATCGGCTTGAAGAAGCTGCTGGCTATGTCTATGCCCAAATCACCCGAACTCATGGTTCTTTTGCCCTTCTCCATCTTCTTTGATTTCTTCTGCCTCGGGCCTCTCTTAATATAGCCATCGCCTGCCGAGTCTTCAAACTATCCAATAAAAGCATGGCGGCGGATCTGAGCAGCTTCTCTGTAGCTTCTCTTACTTTTTCTAGAAATGCGTAGCGAATGATTCGATATTGGGAAAGTCTTGTATTCCACGTGCTGCCATTATAGCCGCCTTTTCGCCCTCCGATTGCCATTATAAACCACCTAGAAGCTCGCATAGTCAGAAGTACGGAGGTCGTGCAGATGGAATGGTATTTAATATGGAGTGTACAGTGGAGATGGAATGGTAGAGTGTACAGTGACGTTGGTAGTTTATAGAGTTATTTGACAAAATTAAGATCAGAAAAATTGCTAGCTTATTATTCAAGATCCAAAATAAGAAATCCCACATCGATAATTTAGACTATGATCGATTCTTGATCTCTTACACCGCTGATCATGAACATTATTAAAATCGTAAGAATGCATTGACCAACTGAAATACTTGAACTGGTCATCCAAACCGCCGCCCTCAAAAAAAACGACAAAAACGACACATCGTTTTGTTTGGTTTCCAAGCAACAGGCAAATTTTCTCGGCCTTGAGTTTATTGGCGATTCTTTACACCTGACTCGTTAAAATCTGGCATACGAAAGGGTTGAGATTTGTACATAAATTCAAACCCGTTCACAGAGATTTTTATAATAAACTGAAGTATTTAAATGTAACTCCAGTGGTTCGTGGGGTCGCTGGCTGCCTTATTAGAATGGTTGAATAAATATATAATGCTTACCACGTCAAAGGTAGATGTTATAATATGCATTTTAATTAATAAATATGTTTATTTGGTCAAATGTGGGATAGAGAACGATGATGATATACCTAGTTAAATAATAGTTTGCCATGATCAAAATTATTTTAAATTTTTTAAAGGCAAGTGCAAGAATAAAAGTGCATATTTTAATTTCCAAGTGTTTGTTCTCAAGAATTTAATATTGTTTCTCATCTTCATGATGTTTAGGCTTTTTATAGTCCATTTCATTGGGCTTTTGGCTAGTTGTAAGCTTTGTTTCAATCTTGCTAAGGGCTAATTGTTTGGGGGCTTGTTGTTTTGCTTTTTTAGTCTTCACTGTTATGATTTTTGTTTTTCTTGATAGTTTGTTGATTGTTCTTCTTCTATGTATATTATTTTATTTGCATTGTTTCAATACTAAAAAAAATATTTGTTTTATGTTTATTTTAATTTTATTATAATTATAATATGTGAAAATAATAGTAAAATTAGTATACATATTTTGATGGAATTGATTTAGTATAATACTAATAGAAAACAAAGGAATCAAATTTGCAATGTCATCATATAAGATATTTGTATGTTTGTATATGTTATCTTTAATATCTCCTTCATTACTAATTTAACCCACCCAAGTAGGCAAACCTAGGAGAACACACTCATGTGTTGAGTCAACAATCTCCTTAATAGTGTCCCTAAACACCACCTGAACAAGTTTATATATCAAGAAGACAAAGATGAGAAAGTATTCAAGTACATATTCAGTTAGACCATTTTTATGTGATATAAATCAAATTTGTTTGATAGACTAGGCCCATGGTAGTTGAGATTGAACTCACAACACTCAAGATCAACCTCCATCTTTTTCTATGCTAATTCAAAATTTGAGACAATCATTAGATTAAGGCGATTTTTTATTGAAGAAGATGAATCAATCTAGTACATCATTATTATCATTATTCCAAAATTAGGTCTAGAGCTAAATAATTTTATCCCTCACATTTAATTTTGTATGTATTTATTGCAATTATCTATTCTAACTTTGTTAATCTAAGTTAATTTGTGCCTAATTGATTGTATTTATTAATTTATACTAGTTAATTCATGTAATGAAATTAAATCTCTTACATTTTGGTGATCTTGACTTTAAAACCCCTATAGGTTTTTGGCCTTCTTTCTATCTCTATTTTTTTTATACGTAGTTAATGATGTTGGGTAATTTGGTTCATAGGTATTTTATGGTATATGAGACTATTTTATATTTCTATTATATAGACAGAGTTCAATTGTACTTCAATACAAGGTGAATTAGAATAAAATTAAATATTTTTTATTTTACTTTTACCTTTAAATTTAATTTTGTTATATTTTTTTAAATCTATATGGAATCAATTTTAGCTATAGATCTTGATACAATATTCCAATAATAATGTACAAAAATATGAAAGTTGAAACAAAAATATATATTTATTTTTTGAAAATTTACTTAAGTATTTAAACTTATAAATACAAATATAAAAATTATAATGAAAATAAATAAAAATGTAATATTATGATATTAAGTTCTTAAAGATATATAAAGTACAATGATAATTAATATATTTCATATATTTTCATAATAGTCTAATATCAATATTATTTTAATAAAATATATTTTATTTTAAATATATCTATAATTTAAACTTTATAATATATTACAAGTTAATTATTTATTTTCCATTAAAATACTTTTTAGAATTTGGAACTATTTTATATTCTTATTATGTAAGGAGAGTCTAATTGCATACCTCAATGTAAGGTATTTATTAAATCTCTTATATTTTTGGTGATCTCAACTTTCAAACACCTATAAAGTTTTGACCTTATTTTTATCTTTATTTTTCATATCTAATAATTCATCTTTATCACAAGATTAGGGTTTAAATAATTTATTATTTTATGCTTAATACCTATATCTTTCTTTAGGGATTGTGATTCATTATCTAATCTTATTTTTACCCACCTTACCCACCATTGTTGTTGCCTCTATGATTTTATTTTTTAAATATAATTTTTTAATCAATTCAGATTTGGTGTTTTATTATATGTTGTATCTTTGATCCATATATAACACACATCGTCCCTTATTGTCTTTAATTTTTTGGATCTTAATTATGGATGTTGTTTCCCCTTCCTTACCAAGATCTCTTTCTTTGTCACCATACTTTATGATGATACCTTTTTTATGGCCTATGATAGTGACTTAACTACTAATTCAACCTTATATGTGCTTGATAAACCTAAATATATTTATTTATATGATATTGTACCTATTGACCATATTATTTTTCCCTCATGATAACATTTTACATTTATAAACTCTCCTCTATGTGCCTCTCTTGATTCACCTTTCCTTAACTCTCTTGATTCACCTTTCCTGAAAGAGTCTAGTGATGCAAATACACATGTTTCAACCTCACTTATATATGAATATATGTACCTTCTCCTATGCCTAGTGATACACTTATTGATTTGAGATTACCTATTTATGATGATTATACTGGTGATGAGGTTTATGATGATTGTGCTTCTATCACTAATGATGTGCCTATACATGATACACCTTATTTAACTTTTACATGAGGTTGTTACCCCTATGTAGTTCATGATAATATTTCTTCTCTATCTTGTGAGTCATATAATATTAAAAATACATTTAGTGATGAGTGTAATAATAATTATTTATCCTCCCATGATGAGGTAGATGAATCTTTGGGTCATCCCACAATAGTGAGTCCCAAACTTGGGATATCACTTTTTTTTAATTTTTGAAGGGCTCAACTTTAGCAAACACCTTTGAATGAAGGTTTTTCCTTGAGAAAAGGTACCTTCATTTGAAGGTAGTATTTTATTATTTAAATTAAAATAAAATAACACCTTTTTTGAGTGAAGGTATTATTTTCATGTAAAAAAATTTCAACAAAATAAAAATGATGAGAAGTCATTTCACAAGAGCATCGAATAGTGCAACTAACCATCACTTTCATGGGTTGACTTTGACATGGCATGCATGATAGCTAGATAAGGGTCTTCAAGCACTCATTTGTATTGGAACTATGCCACATGGCTTCAAATGGAGGTTTTTTATCCATAGGTTGCTTGTAAATTTTTGTATTTAATAAGTATTTTCCAATACTAAATCTATGATTTTTTATTGATATTCTAAATATTTGTTAATATTTTTTCAACCCTAAAATGTAAAATTTAAACTGTAAAGAGCTATTTTTTAACCCTAAATTTTGAAATTAAAACCATAAAAAACTATTTTTAACCCTAAAATATCAAATTGAAGCCATTAAAAATTATTTTGAAACCCTAAAATCTATAATTTAAAGCCTAAATAGTTGTTTTTTCTAAATTGCTTGGTATTAATTGTTTAATTCTATATCAATATAATAGAATTAGTAAAACAATGTAAACAATGATTGTATATTATCAAGTTCAAACAAAAAACATGAAAACTATCATTCCAACATTAGATACATGAAAATATTAGTTCATAAAATCAAATTTAGTATAAAAACATGCAATTTAGTTCTTCTACATTGAAAAAAAAAATGAAGGTGGAATTTTAAAAAAATGATTAATATTTTGTCCACACCATGAAAAGTGTATTTTTATGTCAAATAAAGCATAAATTGTAGAGAAAATTTGAGAATGTGGGTCCTAAACCATGGGATGGACATGTCTTTTTACATTTTTTTAGGATTCCAACAAATGTATGTGCATTATAACTTGCTTTGAGAATTCCAATAGGGAAAGAGAGAGGTAGATAGATATGTCTAGAGAGGGGGGATATGTATATATATCCTAAAATGGTTATGCTCCTACGAGACTAACGGGTGAAATGGCTACTACTTCAGTCCCTACTGCTCCTGCTCCTTCCTTCACACCAAGATATGGAACTACTTCTCAAACCTTGGTTCCACCGATAGGAATATAACCCCTTGTCCCCATGTTGCTGCTTAAGTCTATTTTCTGCTTAAAATTAAGTAGTTAGATGTTCTCATGCAAAATTTTATTTATGGGAATAGGATATTTTGGAATCTTTTCCTATTTTTGTGTAGTAGCAACTATTTGAAAATTGAAAATAGGTTGTGGAAAAATATGGGGGCTAGAAATAAGCAGCTGATGCATATTAAAAAAATGGCATGTGGCTCCACAAATCTCTTTACCTCCCTTTTTACATTTGCCTCCAATTTTTCCCTCTAGTTTTATTTGCTCAAATTATTATTAGCACTCTTCATTTCATTATTCAGTTGAAAAAATTAATTTTAAATTGACTACTTGAAAATAAGCAGAAAAAATACAATCATGGGGCCGCCAACTCCACAATATGCTCCTTAAAATGTTAAACAGTGGCTATTAGCCAAAATAAGCTAAGCAGTCGCATGGGGACATGCCCCAAGTGGATAAAAATGCTACGAGGTCAACTTTATTGGTGAAATCTATGTGAGAGAATCTATGTCATGATCTATGATCAATGCGATGATCATGTGAGATACATAGGGATAACCAAGGAACTAGCAACAACCCATATATCTAGGTGGCGGGCAAGGGAGGGTAGAGGAAGTGGTTGGCTAAGCATGCTATCAACACTAATACTGATTGAGACACACTAAAAAGGTGATATGCACATATGTAAACACTGTAATGGATGCTAACTGTGCTCAGAATATGATCCTTAAACATTTTATAATGGGGTTTTTCCTTGTATCGAAATAATGGGATTCAAAGGATGGAGATGGTTGGTTGAAATATGGAGATGTGTATTAGATGACTGGTTCACCTCCCTTGAATTCTCACATTCAACCACCTTCGACATCTGCAGCTCTAGGAACAAATAATTGGAGAAAAAACTAGTATATATATAGAGAGAGAGAGGTATAAAGAGGGACAAAGAGAGGGAGAGAAGGGAGGGAGGGATAGATAGATCAATATATAGAGAGGGAGAGGGGATAATGGTCTTATATTGTTATTAAATGGGACCTCAACTATCTGCTCCTATCCCGAGTTATGCATAATGAGCAATACATGTTATACTATTGTAGTGTAGAAAAATGTACTCCTTTACATTTTCACATTATGTTTGGGTCTCTTAACTTAATTGGACTTAATTAATCCTCTAATTGACCCAATTATGCATTTATAAGCCTAATTAATTATATTTTTCAAAGGAAGAACCCACAATTAATTAATGCCTATACTTAATTTAACATCTTGGAAAGTGTGTGTTCTAGGCTTAGGGCCTAGGACCCATTCACCCAATGGCGAATGGATCCCCCTTAAGCTTTAGAACCAAAATATTAATATGTTTTTGGTGGCACTTTTATGATCCCAAATTCAAATTTTAAATTTTGGCTTATAATGTTTAATTGTTGAGAAATTAGAAAATCATCTATATAAATACATAGTTATTTTATCAATTCAACATTAGGAAAAGGAAGGAAAATTTCATTTGAGAAAATATTATTGTCAAGAGCATTGAAGAGAATATTTATCAGCATCTACAACAGAATTTCAAGATCCTATCATGTCAATTTTTTTTGCATTCATGCATATTTTTGGAGCTAACATTGTGATGTAAGTTTCAAGCTTTCAAGTAAAGATTCAAGCTATCAAATCAAGCATCCAATCACACCATTCATGCAAGATAAATACCTTGGGGAGATGTATTAATTTTTAGTCTTTCAATTCCATCTCAAATCAAGGGTTTGGTGAGTTGCAACATAGCAAGTGGGTAAGTGCATGGATCTATGAAACAATTTTGGCTCTTAAGATGCCACTTTTTTTTTGAAATCAACAAAATCTGATTTGCACAAAAAAATGAAGATAGTTGCACTCAAAATTTCAAGATGTAGCAAGAACAAAATTTGATGTGCTCTGAGTATAGTTTCTAAGCTACTAAAATTTTAAAAAATTCATGAAGCTTAAGGGTCTCAAAATGGTGGGGGGAACAAATCTTATTTTTATAAAAAAAAAATAGCATAGTGCCTGAGGGCTCCCCCTTTTTTATTAACTTTTTTTTAGAATTTCAACAATCCCAATGATGAGAAATTAGCTAACACCATGTAGTTTATCCTCGCTCTTTTGGATAATTTTTTTAATGAATATATAATATTTTATGAATTTTCAAAGTGGAGACATCCTGAAAATCTAAAATTTGAGCGTGCTCCCCCCTAAATTTTTTGAAATCTAATCAAAAATTGATTTTTTTTCATCGTGTGTAGAATGGAGTCTAGTTTCCAAAAATGTAATTTGTTTCATGTTTCGATGAACGAGTAAAATCTATACTAAAACTAACACATGTTGGTTTTTGACAAAAATAGAGGCATTTATAATAGAAGCTATGGATCAAAAACTTAATAGAATCAAAACAAAAAAAATAATTATATATTTAGATAGCTAAGAGAGAGGTTAACGATATCATGGTTTTTTTATAAACTTGCATTGAAATATGTGCAAATGTGATGGGAAGCACAGACAAAAATATGAGGAAATTTGGAAAATCCTATCAATTAACACGTCCAAAGAAGGTCATTTGGAAAGTTCCAAATTTGGCACTCACAAAATGACCTACTTTGGATAAAATGTAACTTGAACCCCTCTCTTTGTTCAACCACACTAATAATGCTGAGAGTGTGCAAAGTTGAGTTTTTACCTTTCATATGATCTCTACCTCATTACCCTAACTGGATATTTCTCTATCCCTCTGAAGTCTCTCTCCCTCTCAGGTCTCACTCCCTCCCATGCTACCGACTACTCTCTCTTACTCCAAATCCCTTTCTCAGGTCGCATTCCCTCCCACCCTACCTAGATAAATCTATCTCACTCTAACCCCCTTTCTCACTCTCCCTCTCTCTCTCCCCCTCTAGTCTTTTTGTCTCTATCACTCCATCTCCCTCTCTTAGGTCGTTATCTTTCTCTCTCTCAAGTCTCTCCCTCCTACCCCATCTCCCTCTCTTAGGTCTCTCACTCACTACCTCTATCTCTCTCCCA
>VDFB02367386.1:43556-67847 GCA_007258455.2 Sequoia sempervirens
GAGAGAGAGAGAGAGAGGGAGTGGAGCAATAGAGATTAGAGAGGAGAGAGTGAGAGAGAAAGATGATACAGCTTGTTGACTACTAAAATTTGACCTCCTGATTTCTAAAATTTGACATGTTGATTACTAAAATTTGACTGTTTAAATTTTTAAGATCTTCCAAAACCTAGAATTTGCATTATAACTCCTAGAGATCTAAAATCACTCTCAAACATCCTGAAACTATATATGAAATATAACTTAAAGTATAAGAAAGCAAATGTCCATATGTAAATTTCAACTTATACTTAAATGTTTATTTCATGTATATAGTCTTCCTGGTAGAGAAAGAGAAGAATAAAGAGTTCACAAACATTCATTGCAAAATTCAAGCCATTTGGCGAGCACAAAATTTGGCACTCTCCAAATTTGGTGAGCGCAATATGGCTTGTTATGAGTTTTTTTTGCAATTTGGCACCATTTTTGTGTCATATATTGGTACACACACCCAGTTATAGTAACTCATAAGCTCATGTGATTTACTTAATCATAAAGGTGAGTCTCAACCCTAATATACCCTAATCTTAGGAGAAAGTCATCAACCAATGACTAGTCTAATTATATAGGTGATTCTAACCCTATATGTTCCAATCAAGACCAAATGTACAACCCAACCAAGTAAGTTATTCCCAACCTATGGGTATCAACAAGTAGTGAAGTGCATATCCCAATCTAGTAGGTAAATCTTGACCTAAGGTTTCACTCTTTAATCAAATGAACTTCTTGAACCATATAGGTTATTCTAAACCTAGGGATCCTTTCAAGAGTAAGGTATGATCAAGTTGTCAATAAAGTAAAGATAATCAATGTGGTTGCATAACATCACATCCTGCCTTATCTTTCATACCATCTCTATGGATTTATAGCTAAGCCTTTTCATCTCCAAGGTTTCCTAGCATAGTTAGATAATAGTGCCAAGTTGCTTCAAGACATTGACATATCTGACACTATACATATAGTCTAACTATCTAAGGATATATCAACAATAGATACTTCTCATATAGGGGCAATAGGAATAGTAAGACACTTTCTTTAAGCTAATCCTATTTCATCATTCCTAGTATACAATATCGATGGTAGACAATCCCTCCTATTATGAAGTAATTACAAGCACTTCACAAAACAACATAAATAGCTTCTATTTTCCTTTCAAATAAAATGCTATATTTCCATAATGAAATTAATCTCAACAAATCAAATAAAGCACTCAAGAATCAATATTTCATAAACAAAGACAAATAAAGGAAGACATATCCTCATGCTTGTAATACACTTTTCCAATCGACTGATTGTTGCACAACTTTCCAAAACAACCACTAGATTTACTTTGATCTCACAAGCAATGCCTCAATAAACCTCTCTCTCTCTCAAGTTGATAATATTCTTCTCGCAAATTGATAATATTCTCTCATAAAACACTCAAAGCTCTCACAAAATACAATAGAATAATGTAGATTAAAAGTGTGTAATAGAGTGTCCAATAGAAGAAGAATAACAAATGAGAGGGCATGCCTCTCTATTTATACAACAAAAAGGATACTTCATAGCCTATAGAAAAGGCATGTAAATTGACAACAATCTCCATGCTAGTCAACTCACTTCACTTAGCAAAAAGATGGAAACAATCAAAGAGTTTACTCAACAAAGAAGCTTACAAGTCGACCTCTATGTTTTGAAAGCAACATAAGGCTATTTCAATCTACACATGATCAAATGGTGACAATTTTATTGTTTTGAAAATGTACTTCTACAACATTTAGAACTTCATAATATGGCACCACGCAAGCAACTATCTCCCTATAGTTTTGGTGCGGCTTTACTCATTGAATCAATCAATATTTAAAATGAAACACTTGAATATGGTCAACTAAGTCTATACTCAATAGAAAATAAAGGAATAATGAGTCACTTTGTCTCATAAATTAGCTTTGACCAATTCTTTTCCTGCTGTAATCTCTTCCTATTATCATGTATTTTACACTTAGTTGCGCTATTGATATTTAATCCATCGATACCTGATAAGCCATCCCAAGTAATTTTTGTTTACTAAGTCAAAGATATTTTACCTCAAAGCATTGACTATGTCAAATTCTCCATATCAACTTAATTGTTGTGTATTATATAACATATAAATCAATCTTTACTCATTGCCAATAAATATAATATTTGGCCTTTAACATGCTTTGTATAAGTTAATATAATCAGCCTATGTTTTAGATATAAATTAATTTATATTTATATATATAAATTAGCCTCAAAGTATATATAATAATCGACCTCCAAGCATCACAAATATTTATAAATGTACATATATATATATACAAGTATCACATATATGTTTATATGTATATGTATATTTATATTTATATATACACCATGTCAAACAAGTATATATACATTTGATACATAAATTAATATGAACTAGTTAACATTCATATTTAATAATAATATATATTGTATATATATATACACACACTTCTCTATTAAGCATTTACGCTTATGTGTGTATTTGTATATATATATATAAACATATATATATATATATTATAGCAACATGATAGTCAACATTCGAATGATTATGACCATGTGATTATATTCACAATAGCATCATATTAATTATTTATATACATATATGCATATCCATACATATGTCGTCATACTCGTATGGACATCCCACTATATCTAATGTATGTGTATGGTAACATATGCATATATATACATATATGCATATATCCCAAATATTCATTCAACCATACAATCAAGCATATTAATACAAGGAAGGACTCATAAGTTTCAAACACATAAACATCATTCGAGCATGCATTCAAAAATAATCATGACCCTTACTAATGCAAACACATCATGCTAAGGATGACTTACCAATTCCCAACACTAAGACTTGACTCAAGCATTCTACTGTGAGTGTGTGTGTAAGCTCATATAGGTTTCATTTAGGGTTATCTAACCAATCACTTCTCGTAAGTGATAATTCCCCTCCACCTAGAGGAATGAACCTGTCCCTACAACTAGCTCAACACATTCACAATAGTAGTTAGACATTCATAATAAATCCATATGCATCATAAACTTAAGCATATTCATATAACAATACATGTTCATCATCAATGTAAACATAATTACTCTTTCAAAGCATTTATCAACACTTTCACATAATACCTATTTCAGTATCCCATTAATCATATCAAAATCATGATTGCATTTACCATCATATTTTCTCATGAAGGTAAAAGTAAATCGGTAATAACAAGATGGGGTGTAATGTTCAATTAAAGCAAATCAATAATCACATTGCTCACTTACATGTATAGAGAGGTGCATTTAAAGAATATAAACTAGAAATATTTTTCTTCAACATTTAAGAAAATGAAAAAATAAAAAATAAAATGAATAATGGCTAAATTAATGTGCCTAATTTGTGTTAATATTAAAATTTGAAGATAAATTTTTTAAATATTATTTGTTTGATATAAAATGCAAAGATGAGATTAAAAAATAATATTTTAAATAGAAGAAATAATAAATTTAATCGATAAAATCATTTATTTAGAAAGTTTTAGTGTGTGTTTGCACACTTGTTCCATCATTGAAAAAATAAAGAAAAATAATTAAAACTCAATACATACAACAATTCATGATTCCAACTCCAATCAATAAGAATAAATTGCAACATAATATTCTATAGATAATTGACTATTATGTAACAATATGATATACTCACATGGAGTGAGCAACTTATTATATTTGTGTATAATTGTTTGTAAATTGGTCTTAATAACATATAGATAATTTACTTTAAATTTAATTCATATATTTTCTATTTGTTATTTTAGATTAAACTTACAATTGTGGGTTGAAAACACTGCACATGATTTTTAGTGTCAAATTTGTAAAGTGAAATTTAAACATGGGAATAGGATGAAACAATGTCAATTAAATGTTAATTGCTGACTTGAGCATAAGACATCTAAAATTACATGCTATGATATAGAAAATCTAAATTTTGATATAAAACATAAAATATACAATTAATTTGAAAATATAAAATATACATTGTAAATTTCAATGTTGAATCTTAAATCTAAAATTTAGGTATTTTTCATTTAATATGTATAGAGGTATTTTACAGGGACATCATGACGTTTCATGTCATGGCTATATAAATGTAAAAAAATTAAAATATAATCAATATATTTAAAAAGATTAAAACTATTTATAACTCTTAAGTAAAAAAATATTTTTTTAATAATTTTTCAAAATAAAATTAATAATGTAGATAAAATAAAACAATTCTTAAATAAAATTTGTGTGTTCATCTATATATGTATTAAATATAATAGTTCTAAAATTAAATTAAATAACTCTTTAGTAAAGAAAATACTCTAGTATGAAAGAATACAAATGTGAGAGATTAAAGATAAGTAAGTTATATATAACAATTATATAGATACAATATGGATGCAAATTAACTTGAAAATATTAATGTGCTTCTTTAAGTTTGTTTCTTTCAAAGTATGCATTTCTAATTTATTAGCCATTATTTACAGGTTGTATAGAGATTGAATAAGTTTTAATTATTTTTTGTTTTAGTAAATTTTAAAAAATGATTTAAAAAGTGTATGAATTTTATAAATAATATCATATGTTGTGTTTTTATCTTTGTTGACCTCACGATAAGTGATTCTATATCCAAACAAAGACTATAGGTGATTTTATCATCTTAGATGTTATATCCAATATTTGTTCTTTAAAGATCTATGGTTTTCCATGTTTATAGATTCTTAACATGTATTTGTGCTAGGTGGTGTACAAAAGCCTTTCCTTTTTTTTTCTATTCATTTTTCTTCATCCAAATAATACAAGGAATATGTGGTGACTTACCAATATCAAGTAATGTGTAGATAAGTTGTACAAAGAATAACAATTAAGCCAAGCAATATCCAAAATAATTTGCAATATTAGTTATGCAATATAGAGTCACCAATTTGAAAAACTAATTTATACAAATATGCAATCATGCTAACACTGAATTACAAGAAAACACTTTAATTTCAAAGGAGTTATTGATCCATGTCCAGTAGTCCTTAAAGTGATTTAATGGGTGTAATATTACAATTAATGTTGTGGTGGAGGATTGGGTTCAATTGAAGGTAAAGTGAGCCTCTATGCACTATAGACATAGTTTGGAGGTAAGTTGCATTATGAATTGTTATAGTAATAGGGTGATCCCACAAAGCTAGTTTAAAATTTCTAGGAGACTCTAATTTTTGTTGAAATCACATAATTTTAGAAAATATAATGATTTAAGCCTTTAAAAGTTCCATTTAAAGCATTCCAATTGAAGAGAGTTTGATCAAACTACCTTAGATCAAACCCCCTTGGATAGAATCTCGCTAGTTTTAAACCATACCTATAACAGAGCCTCCTTTACACCTATCAAAATGCTAATAAAAAATGACTTTTGATTTACCTTTTGGGGGATCAAATGAATTTATTTAAAATTTATTTTTTGTAAGTATGTAGCCTTTATTATAAACTTCCCAAAAAGTATAATTTTAAATAAATTTAATTTAATTATTATATTTATTTTTTATTTCTTGTGAATGTAGGTTTTTCATTAAAAATCAAGCTCTTTGTTTTGCACATGTGGAAAAATAAAATATTATAAAAAAATTGAAAAATATGAGTGCACTAGATATTGAAGTCCTTGATCCAATGAATAAACAAAAATTGAATTTTGATACATACAAAAAAAGTTGTATGATACAGTCTACCTATGTCTGAATTGTAATTGGTTTGACTTCAAAACTTGATTAAGGAGAAAATATTTAGTAAAACACTATGAAACCAATTGGAAGCACTAGATATTGTAGTTACAAAGTTAAATTTAAAAAATAGAATTTTATCCTTATAGAAAAAAATGTATTATACGGTGAGCGTCACTCTTTAAAAAAATTGTTTACTAAAAAAAACTAGTTTTCGAAGGAGATAGAAAAAGAATTGCAATTTGATTCCAAATTTTTTTGAAAAAATATATTTAGAATCTATAGAAAAAATGTCACAAATCACTAGTTTGCATCATCTTCAAACTCCTCACAGTTTAGCCTCTATAGGTGCTTGAAAGTGAAGATTTAGTTAGAAAAAATTAGTTCAGTGTCCAGTTTGGCCAAAAATTGTAAACCAGTATTGTGGGACCACCCAACATTTAACAAGTATGTATATCATGTTTTCTACCAATTAGCCAATTAAAATTGTCATATGAATAATCTATAGATATGAAACAAAAAGGAACATATTTTATTATAATCAAAAGATAAATAATAATGACATAAATGACGAACCAAAGAACCATAAGAATACCAAGAATAGCTATCCAATGCAACTATTGACAACATAACTCACAAAAATGTTTTTGATGAAACACTATCATATTAATTGTCCTTGATTTTTAGAACTATAATAACAAGTAAAAGTTTCTAACTAATTAAAAAAAAACCTAAAATATCTTAGCAAATCAAATTCTACATAAATAATTTCTAAAATAATTTTAGTTAGAACATCTTCACTTTAGAATAGCTAAATATTTTATTAGCAGACATTATATCTTCCTAATTGTTAAAAAATAATTGCTAATAAATGATTAAACAAAACTCATTGAATAATTTGTTTTGTTTTAATTAATTTTTTTCAAATAACTCTTAAAATAAAGTAATTTAAAAATTAAATATTTTTTAAAAATAAAACAATAAACTATTCATTAAAATTTAAATTAAAAACATCTTTAATATAGGTATCTATCTAAAAATTATCAATTACCAAAAAAATCTCTCTAAATATTTCTACTTAAAAATATTTATAACAATAATTTAGCCGATAGGCTTCTTATTGTGGACTTGCCAGTCCACAAGCAACTGATAAACCTATCTCACATGTCCATAAACCATTTTTGTTTGCTGATAAACCATTTTCAAATTGCCATCGATGGTCTTGACTAATTGCTTCACGTCTGGAAACAAATCTCAGCAGGATAGGCATTACGTCAAATCAAATCAAATTAGATTTTTGGACTTCATTTCAAATCGTATTTTTGTCAGAACAGTATCACACCATCATATCTGTCTCCCAGAAAACAAGTCTCAATAGGAAATGCATTGGAAGATAAAACCTATAAAATCTTGCAATAAATGCATATAAATCTGCTGGGTCAAACTAAATCACTGGTCATAATGAGGATTGGTAGATTTGATTCACTGCCAGCTATGATTTATTGTAAATGTACGATGTTGCAATTCGTTAGGTTCATGCATTTGATCATCGCCCAGGTTTTCTCTAAATAGATGACTAGCAAAGCACTTGCAAAAAATTAAAAGGCAACTGTTAATAAGAATAATAGTCGATTGAAGAGCAAATGTAAGTATGTGTTCATTATTGTTCAGTCTTTTATTTTTGGTTATTTCCTCGATTTTTATCAACATGGTTTTTCTATTCGATAATCAAATTTTTAATTGGAAAACACTTCCTGTAATAGAGATGTCTTTTTATTTCAGTTCAGGCTATTCTTACAGAAACATTCCATTGACAATGCTGAAATGATGATAGACCCGGAGGAACTTTTACTCTCAACTGTCTACCTCGAGTGAGGCCATGACGATGATGACAGTGCTAGAGCTTCTATCCAAGCATTCGATGAAAGTGTGGGGTCCCTTCCTGAATGGATTGATGATTAGGGCATTGAACAAGCCTTTGGGCGATTCTCTACAACTCTGGCGAGCGTGGAGAAGAATGTGTCGAAGAGAAACGTGAATACAAAGCTATAGAATAGGTATAGGCCCTCCTAAGTTCCATACATGCTGCTCTGTATGAGCACCACTCATCTCTCCAAGCAGGGTGGATTGATCGGCAAGGGAATTCCAAACATCGTTTTGATTTAATCCGTCTCTTTTCACTCATAGTTCAGTATGGCGGCTCTTACTTTATGATAAAGTTTTTGTATCAGGTAGTGGATGCGATGATTCTCCATCATCGTCCACCTATTTAAGTATTCAATAAATATAAATCAATAAGCTGAAGTGTTGCTCTGCGCCACACATAGGCGTTGGGCTTACCTATTTTCCTTTCCTTGCCAGCGACTTATCTGCATCATCGACTGTGCCTTTGTCCTTGATGGGCTTCTTGTGTTTTGACTCATGAGTTATCTTCTTCAATCTAAGACTTTCTTTCCTCCTCTTTCTAATTGGGGCATCTTGGATGCATTTTTAGCTTGTTTAGAGCTTCCACATATGCCTTCATATCTTTTCTTGTGGGTTCTACCTTAACTTGCAGTTTGTAAACACCTTCCTTACTATTGATTAATTCACTGTTTTCCTAAAGGTTCATACTTCTTGGTGCCACTTCCTTGTGGAAATCTCTTCACTCCAATTTGGCCAACTACATAGGAGAAAATAAGAGACGTCGTGTTCCCCTTCGACAATGACAAAACCCTAAGTTCTATGGCTTCCCAACTCAATTTTATCATACATACTTATTGGGAAGTAATCCAGAAAGATATATTGGAAAGAGTAGAACTTCAAAGGAAAAAGACAACTCTAAAGAGAATAACTGCCACATCACCATTTGTGATGCCCAAATTAGGCTGATGTTGAAGCTATGGATCACTATAGGACTATCTCCCATAGTACTATTTACATGGTAAAATTTTTGAAGCTTATCGCAAACAGTGCAAAGTCAGGTTATCAAAATGCCCTTTTATTTCATCTCACAACCTATTTCCTTTTACACTATTACGTATTCAGAATTCTATGATAGTTATTTTGTGACATCCAAGTATTCATGCTTCTATTAAGTGCTTAAACTGCTCAAAGGCTATGATCTGTTAGTATCGAAATTAAAAAAAAAAAAAAACATAGAAACATGAATCATAAACTGTACTTTATCTATTCAAAGTTTCCTTTTATGTAAGGACTTCAATTGACTCTAGAAGTTGAAGGCCCAAGGGTCTAAATTTAGTACAGTTGCTAAGCACTCCAATATTTGTTGGATGAAAGGAAGAATTGCACATTAAGTGTGTGAATGCTTGTCATTGTAGATGCACAAGAGATGTACAATGACATGGTTGCCAACTTCATTTTTAATACAATTTGTGGATGAAAATTTTGTAGACATGGTAAACTTTGTTTTTTAAGGGATGGAGCTTCATGTTTATTACAATTTGTGGATGAAAAACTCATAAACATGGTAAAATTTGTATCTGCAAGGCACCAACATGTCTTGCAAAAGGTGCTTAGAAATATTGAACCATGATTAGAAATAATGTATCTAGAAAAAAATGACAGACATGTGCAAAGAAGAGTTTAACAATCACCTTGCTTAGAGACATTGTTCTATTGTGGCAACAACAATCATCTTTCAAAAAAATGAACTGACATAGAGAATTCATCAAAGTTGTGCTTAATATAAGAGGTGGACAGAAGAACAAATGTCTCTCATAATTTTCTAAAAAATAGGGTGTACATCCCTTGCTTTCTATTAGGGAATCAAACGATAAAACATTGTTAGACTACCACTCTCTATTTGATCTGCTAGAAGTACAAATTGCAAGAGTCTTGTGGATGCTAAAGGGACTTGAGACTTTGTTTAAGTATGCTTTACATACCAACTTGTAGCATTATAATTTTCTAAGATGATCAATAATTGGTCCATCAACTCGAAGAACTTCTTAGTTGTTGAGAAAGGCAAATTAATTTTGTGCAGTTGTGATGAAGACAATGTACCAGGATTGCAAGACCAGAAAAAGGTTAACAAGGTACCCACAAGTGGATAAATGGAACAATCACAAGATTAACATTGCCTTGCTTATGTTTGATGGCAAGGTGAAATTGTTGCAGATACATGTCATCTTCTTGAACTATCATGCACTTCTATTTTGAGTAAAAATGTGAAAAGGATATCTATATGATTGATGTACAACTTGGACAAGCTAATCCTTGGCCGTATAGAATCGAATTGCATTCTCGAAACTTTAATAATGATATGCAATAGGATTTCCATGCCAAGTCAAGTATACTCCAAGTGTACTTGGAGGCTTTTGTCTCACTCGTAGGTGGTGGTTATAATCTCAAATTGCCTATGCAAATAAGGGTAAGGTGAGAATTGGCACAGCAGTAGAAGTGTCCTATTCATTTCATTAGAAACCTATTGTTTCTCTTTAGCCCATTATAATGGGATTGGCATTTTCCATGAACACCTAAGGAATCAACTAAGTGATATGAGAGAAATTGAGGATAAATCAACAATTTAAAGGGTGTCCACGGCATGTTATGGGCATGCTATGGTTTTTGCATGTTTGGGTATTTCATGTGTTTAATGTTTCCTTTCTAGTAATGCAAAATGAACTTTTGTTATTTAATGCTATCATAAGAGGTAAATTAATATAGTCAAAAACTTGTCTTTTTAGATGCAGTTACCAAATGCAAATCTCATTGAATTGGAAATAGAAGATAATAAATATCTTATACCATAAGTATTCAATTAAACAAACGAACTAGATTAAATAAGTTGCACTAGCATCAATTGAAAAATAAATCTAATTACGTAAATTAATAATGGTTGACTTTTATTTTAAAGAAGTTTGATTTGGCATAAGTTAAATTAAAGATATGAAATTTCTAGAGCCTATATAGATTTATATTATTATATAACTAATTATATAATATTAAAATACATTTAAATTTTACTATTAATTTCCTATCGACATATACCTTGAACCTCTGCAACTGCTAGTAATAATTTTATACCTTCATTGTTAATAAAATGATAATCATCCATAAACAAACAAATTCCCACCTGGTCACACCAGACTCTTCACGTAGAATTTTTGTGCCTTCAAGACTTACGAACAATTATTACCTCAATTTGAAACTTCACAGTACATACCAATTTGAGGTGATTTTAGTGGAGCTTTAAATAGTTATCCAGAACATTGGTCTTGATCAGGTGGGGGGTGTGCAGGTGGCTGGAGTCCCTGTTCAGCTGCCTTCTCATCTGTAAATGAATTGCGCCGAGATCGATCTCTAGACCTCCTCGGCCACGAAGTAGATGAATTCAATCTCACTTGGGGCATAGAATGTAGCTCTTGTTCTTGGGTTACCCTTCGAGGAAGCAACAGAGCAGAGTCAAGGCCGTCAGGAAGGCCTCTGTGTCTGCCCAGAAACATGGTCAATACAAGCAGGATTTTTCCTCCTCTGTTCCATTTTCCAGAAAAACTGTATGGAACGTCTTGACATGAAGAAGAATTGTTCCCAGTTTTTAAGGCGCAGCTGTAGCCCACTGACAATCCCACATTACAAAATCCACTGAAAAGAAGAAGCAACAAATGTTGTATTGATAATATTATTAGCCATGTTAAAAAAATTCAGGGGAGTTTTATGAATTTTTTATCCAACTGGATTAATTAGCTTACCTGATGACCTCGAAGATGATGTTAAATACTGAATAATTGAGAGGGTCCTGCCTGATGTTTTGGCTCTCCATTATGCATGTGAGGAAGATGATGATAAAGATATGGACTGAATCTCGAGCCAGAAGTTTCCGCGCCTGAACAGAAATTTGGCTGTCATAATGTTCAGTATAGGTCTCTTCTGATGCTTCGACCGCTACCTTCTTAGGAGCTCGCGTCTTCTGGCGTGTTAGATAAACTGGGTAAACGGAAATATACCTGCCAGGGATACAAGGTGTCAAAATTTTACTCTAAACTTGAGTAGGCCTAATGTTAATTTCAAAGAGATTGCATAAGCAAGACATAGGTGACCTCTTTATTCTCATTTATGGGTCCATAAAGGTTGACTCGTGATCACTAATATACAAAGATTTGCATTATTGTTGAAATTGTGAAAATAGTTTTGGAGATGGTGCTGTAGTTCAGTGTACCCTGTTTCTGATTATCAGTTTATTTGAAAGATAAATGTTTGCTATTACACTAAAACTTGCAGGTGTCAATGGATCTTAAAATTAAGATCTATGGACTCTCGAAATATGATGATTAATCTAACAATTACCTGTAAGATATGGGTGTGACTCATGTATAATTAATTAATTGTGAAAATAGTTTTCAAGAGAGTGCTCTGGTGCAGTGTACCCTGTTTCTGATTAAGTTTATGTGAAAGACAAATGTCTGCCACTCAAGTCAACTATATTGAAAGGACTGCCAGTGTAATTATAGAAAATGATTGTGAATTTATGGTATATAAGATTAAAAGGAATATTGGGCTTTGTCTGTCATAGAAACTATTCATCACAGAAGGGATACCCCTAGAAGAAGTCTGATACCTTCAATAAGGTTCTATCACCTAATTTGATTTTTTTTGTTATGAGCAAGTTGAACTGGTAAATCTTAAATAGCCAGATTTCCACCCTGGTGAGATAAAACTGTAATAGACAGGGCTTGAAAAGTGGAAGTCAATCAAAACCAGGAGTACCTGTCATTTTCTAGGGCCAACTAATTTAACAACCCTTCTATATACCAAACCCTTATTGACAGCCAGGCTTGAAAGGCTTTATTTTTCTTGGCTCTGTCATTTATCATCCCCTGCAATAGCATAATTTATATCTACTTGCTTTTTTCAATATTTCTGATTCTCAAAGTGCATCTCATCAGTTCATTCGGTAATCCACATGAATATATAAATTATACTCATTTCCCTGGTTATCAAACATGGTCAAAATTATTGATTATGAAAGAGCACATGAATGAAAATTTAAGTTATGTAACTTACATCATGCCCACCATCAACACCAGCATAGGGGGAGAAAGGTCTACAAGATTGACAACGTTGGATCCAGCGTTGCGTGTGGCTGCAGACTGGTACACCGCGTCTACAATCTTCTCTGCAGAATTCAGACCATTGACAGACCTTGAATTCCACTCCAGAACACAGAAGAGCAAGGTCTGAACAGTATTAATTGCCATGACGGTGATAATGAGCCACAACGTCTGGTTCTTGGGAAACAAATGAGTATAGCAATTGCGAGGATTTGTGAGAAGATATGTATAGACCTCCTTTCTGCTACCCTTACCAAATCTCTGCAGCAAATAGATGATTACCCATATACATGGACCAAACATGGTATTCCCAAGAAGTACTATAAAGCTCAGAACAAGTAGAATGAAAGCATGGTTCCTGAAGGGAATCATGCTGCTGTCTAGAAGAGTGAATCCAGAGTTTCCAAACGAAGTTACAGCGTTATAAACAGAGAATAATGTTTTGTTCACACCATTTGTTTCTAATATTTTGCTAGCTGTGGGAGAGGCAAACAGATATATCTGAATAAGCACAATTGCACCCAACTGCACCAGCAAGAAGTATGCCACCACAATTCTGTATAGAAAAGTCAAGGCCTTGTACTCCACATACATAGACTTCACATAGAAATCTCAATTTCGTTAGATAGATCTTCAGTCTTACAGCACTGCAAAATCCTCTTTGATAAAACACTCATGAAATCTACACGCCAGATGCATCTCTTCCAAACAATTTTCATCATTTCTGAATATTTCCCCATTACATATCTTAGCCGATGCTTCAATAGCTGGCCCAATTCATTCTTGCCAACACGAGCACTGACCCCCTCAACTTCTACTTTAACTTCAATATCACTGTGATTAGCATCATGCTCTCTTGCTCCTGATTCATTTGAAACTAATTTCTCATCCTCAGCATTTACTTTAGCCTCTGATTCATCTGAAATTAATTTATCTTGCACCTTGGACAGAATGGCCATAGCTCGATTTGCAAGTATCCTCCTGTAAGCCAATCTTCTTGCATACAGAGGAAACAGAGAAGTAACAACCTGACTACCAAGTACTGTCAGCAACACAAGTATAATCTGCTGAAACTTATTCATCCCTTGTATTCTTATGCTAAGCAGACCTGTCACAGTCACGGCAGAGACAGAGCAATACAGAGCATCTATGAAGCTCATATGCTCAGAATTTTTCTCAGGACACATCCACAGAGCAAAAGCGCCCATAAATCCCAACACTATGAAATAAGTAATATGAAGAAAAACGAAACAGGAGGGCAGATGCACCCACGATGGCATATCCCTTAAACTCATGGAAAAACTCCTCATAGTCATTGCATGTGTTCTATACAAAGCCCCGTTGCTAATAAAGATTTTACTGTGGGAAGTTTCTTCGCATGGCAGATACTTTATTCATAAAATCCAAGCTTCTCACATGAATATTTTTCATTCCTCTGATACGAATCTGAAAGCTCACTTCCAAGCAGCTAATTGTGCTACTTACCCTCGCGCAAACTCCCTACATTTTGACCTCTGTTTTCAAATGAGTGCACTTCGACATTAAAAGGCAATGAAGAACAATCCAGTTTTTATCGACGCGCTTGCCTATTTACCAGGCAAGACGGCACTCTCAGAAAGTTATATTTTGTCTCCATCATGCATGTGGAGAGGACGTATTTGAGAGTACATTGGACTCTGATACAAAATGACCACAAGTTGTAGAGCCATCTTTAATGAGTTTGGATGGGCTATTCTCAGTCAATTCTGACAATTAGTAGCCTGAATAAAGTGACTTCACAATAATTTCTGTTTTAAGAAATGTGTTATGGAGTCTATCCATGATTAAGGTTTGAAGGTTTGTTTGACATGCAACTTGTCATATCAACATGTTTATTGTGAAATGTCTTTATCATGAATTTTTAAGGATTTAATCAAAATTTGATCATATTATTTCTAGTAATTAAACAAAAAGATATCATTTGTTGTTACAATAACATCATATTTTTATATAAACTAAATAATCTGAATACATTTTAGAAAGATATCATTTGTTGTTACAATAACATCATATTTTTATATAAACTAAATAATCTGAATACATTTTAGATAGTAATTATAAATCTTGTTATTTTAACTTTTACGTCCAACATAAATAACCAAATAGTTGAACACAAAATACTATTTATTGTTATAAAAACACTTTATTCTTATTTAAAATACAACGTATATTCAGCTCCTCTATTTGTACATATAAGAACATTATTTGTCCACATACAAGCAATATTTATTCATGTCATGAACACCTTATTAGATAGTTATGATCTATTTTATATAAAACAAAAAATAAAATAAATAAAAATATTACACTTGATAGTGAATGCATTTATGATTTTTTGATGTGTCACTCATAAGTTATCGTGTTCATGAAAGTATCCATCTTGACTAACATTTTGCCATTTGTTGATTTACATGTGAAATAATTATTAATAATAGATAATATATATATGTTGCAAGACAAAATCCCATAACCACAAGTACTATACCAACAATAGGGCCCCACCTAACTAGTGGCCTCTCTCCCTAGCTATGAAAATGCTTTACATAAATAATCCATAGGATAATCAAATAAATTATGATTAACAAATTAATTAGAGATAAGATAGATACTTATAATTAATGCATGAAAATTAAATAAAAGGAATAAATGTTTATGCTAACTTAAAAATTGATTATGAAAGAACAATGGTGATAATATTTAAAACTAGGTTGCCACCTCTAGAAAATAAATGGCTTAAGTTTAATGATTGTATCATAATCCACAATAGCTTAGAAATCTTTGTAGTTCAACCCTAGTGTTGTGAATTTCATTCCTACAAACATGAATCAAATCTATTGTGTAGATTTAATTGTTATTGCACAAGAATGATATATTAGAATGTGCATAGTAAAAAAGAATTTGTGTTTTCCTTCTTGGGAAATTATTTAGGAGTTCATCAAGTCACTAGGCGAAGCAATTCTCTTATTCAAATGCCTTTAGTGGGTTAGATTAATGGTGATGAGAAATATCAAAGAAAACATTCACCAATATTTAGATGACCTATATATACATGTGATTCTTTTTCCCTTTAGAAATCAATATTTGATCTAATTATTATTACATCATTGCATTCACCTTCATGAAATTAAGGGCATTTTGAATGTCTTTAAAAACTATGACATAGCAACATGCAGTATAAAAATTTGCATAGTTGGTTTTATAATGTCTAGTAGAAAGAGGTAGGAGACATAAGTTATATTTGATATTTTGAATTTTTGGTTCATTCTTGTTCTTATGTGCCTCTACATGAATCTTGAAACACTAGGAAATGAATCTTATGGCTAAAATGATCATTTTTAGGTAGGAATGAATATATAGAATTAAGTAAAAATGAGAGTGTAATAATGATAAATAAATGGGAGTTAGTGTAAATAGGGGTAGCTAGAGATGAATATAGATCAAGTCATGAGCCGAGCCTATCATGAGAGTGTACAACTTGTCAATGGTTATTACAAATTAAGGCATTCCATTAAGGTGGGAACAAAGTAAATAGGAAATAACATGTAATATCATAAATTAATCATAAGCATAAATGCATAAGATTGCCCCTAATATAGGTAAGTCAAAAATTAAGGATGAATCTAAAGAAATATGATGATGATATAAGAATATCAAGTATATAATTAATCAAAATATTGTCAAGGGAAATGTGTCTCAACCATGCATCTCAATGTTCCATATTTATTAATTATTTGTATTCATTTTTTAATTTTTCTCACATGGGAAAGATTGCATCCCACTTTGAGGTGGCATTCTTGACCATATTTCAATATTTTGTAATGTGTATAAGAGGTTACAAGATAATTGAATGTCATCATTATGTATGAGCATCCTATACCATTGTAAGATGAGAGGTTAAGTGCAGAAAGTTGTGTGATCACCACTTTTTGGTCCCCTAATAGACATAACACAAGTGCATTATAATGTGCTCACATTATTCTAAGCATAAAATAAAAAAATAAGAGGCTAAGCTCATTTGTCATTTCAACTCGAGCGGCCTCTCATAAAAAATAAAATAAAATAAAATAAAAAAATATTACAACCCTTTTGGAGAATGCTTGTGTTGTGTAGTAATCACCATTGTTTCTTTGCCACAATCACCACTAAAATACTGCCACGGGTAAGTGCATGGATCTGTTACATAAAAAAGGCTCTTAAGATGCCACTTTTTTCTAAAATTGGCAAAATTTGATTTGCACGAGAAAATGTTCAAGATTACGCTCAAAATTTCAAGATGCAGCACGAACAAGAGTTGAAGTGCTTTGAGTCTAGTTTCTAAGCTACTAATTCTTTATGAAATTAATGAAGATTTTAATGGTCTCAAAAGGGGGGAAAAAACAAGACCTATTTTTATCAAAAAAATAGCATAGCATCTGAGGTCCCCCACTTTTTGTTTAACTTTTTTTTAGAATTTCAATAATCCGACCAGTGAGAAATTAGTTAACACCATGTAGTTTATCCTTGTTCTTTCAAAAAAAAATTAAAAATGAATATAATATTTTATGAATTTTCAAAGTGGACACATCTTGAAAAGCTAAAATTTGAGTATGCTACCCCCTAATTTTTTTGAAAACTAATCAAAAATTGAATTTTTTTTTTATCATGTGTAGAATGGAGTCTACTTTAAAAAAATGTAATTTGTTTCACATTTTGATGAACGAGTAAGAATCTATCCTAAAACTAGAGCAAATGTTGGTTTTTGACAAAAAATAGAGGCATTTACAAGAGAAGTTATGGATCAAAACCTTAACCAAATCAAAACAAAATAGAAATTATATATTTAGATAGCTAAGAGAGAGGTCAACACCATCATGGTCTTTTTATAAACTTGCATTGAAAGATGTGAAAAACTAGAGCAAA
This sequence comes from Sequoia sempervirens, assembly GCA_007258455.2. NCBI lineage: Eukaryota > Viridiplantae > Streptophyta > Pinopsida > Cupressales > Cupressaceae > Sequoia > Sequoia sempervirens. The sequence goes on from VDFB02367386.1 coordinate 61,369, forward strand.
TGTTGGTTTTTGACCAAAAATAGAGGCATTTACAAGAGAAGTTATGGATCAAAACCTTAACTGAATCAAAAAAAAAAAGAAACTATATATTTAGATAGCTAAGAGAGAGGTCAACACCATCACGGTTTTTTTATAAACTTGCATTGAAAGATGTGAAAACATGATAGTGAGCATAGACACAAATATGAGGAAATTTGGCAAATCTTGTGCATTCACTTGTTCAAAGTAGCTCATTTGGCATGCACCAATGTGATGTGTCATTTGGAGAGTGAAAAATTTTGTGCTCACCAAATGAGCTACTTTGAACAAAAACTAACTTTCCCCTCTCTTTGCTCGATCATTTTGATAACACTAAGAATGTGTGGCTTATGATCGTGGATGGATAGTTGAGGTTTTACCTTTCATACTCTCTCTGCCTCTTTCCCCCTTTACCAATACATACCCATTCTCTCTCAACCCTCTCTAGGTCTCTCCTACACTCTCTACCTTGTCTTCCATCCTTAGGGTTTAAGGTATAGGTTTGAGGGTTTGATGTATAGGATAACTCCCCCTCTTAGGTCTCTTTGTCCCTCTATCCCTCTCACCCGCTCTCTCTTAAGTCTCTCCCTTCGTCTATCCCTCCCACCCCCCTCTCTCAAGTCTCTCCCTCAATCTATCCATTCCACCCTTTGTTTCTTGAATCTATCACACCCCCTCTCCCTCTCTCAAGTTTTAGCCTCCCATTGTAACTACTCCCCCTCTCTCTCAGGTCTCTCCCCCAAAATATACCTCCCACCCTCTCTCCCTCTCTTAGGTTTCTCACCCATCCTAACTAGATAACTCTCTCTCCCTCTCAAGTCTCTCTCTCTCTCAAGTCTCACTCCCTCCCACCCTACTTGGACTACTGTATCTCACTCCAACCCCCTCTCTCGCACTCCCTCTTTCTCAAGTCTCTTCCAAAAAATATCCCTCCCACCCCTTCTCCCTCTTTTAGATATCTACCTCCCATCCTAACTAGATAACTCTCTATCTCCAATGCCGTAGTCTCTCTCTCTCTCTCAAGTCCTTTCCTCCACTCTGCCTGGGCAAGTCTGCTCTCCCTCCTCCACTTTCACTCTCTCTCACCTTGTGGTCTCCTGTCCTCCCGGGTCTTCCGTGGGTCGCTCTTGGTCTCTCTCCGGTCACCCCACTCCTGTGCTGCTCACTCCGTCCCTCTCGGTCTCGTTCCTCCACCTGCGTCCGTCTCCTCCGTCCTTTTCTCACACTCCCTCTCTCTCTCTCCCCCTTTGGTATTTTTTTCTCTCATTCCATCTCCCTCTCTTAGGTCGTTATATTTCGCTCTCCCTCTCTCAAGTCTCTCCCTCTCTCAGGTCTCTCTCTCTCTCACTACCTTTATCCCTCCCACCCCCTCTCTCTGTCACTCTCTCTCTCCCCCTCTCTCTCACTCTCTCTTAGGTATCTCCCTCCCACCACCCCTCTTTCTCTCTCTCTCTCTCTGTCTCTCTCTCTCTCTCACCTCTCCCTCCTCTCTCTCACTCCTCCTCCCTCCATCCTCTCTCCACTCTCTCCTGTCTCCCTCTCTCTCATCTCTCCCTCCACCCCTCTCTCTCTCGTCTCTCCTCCACCCCTCTCTCCCTCTCTCTCCCTCCTCTCCCCTCACTCCTCTCTCTCCTCCCTCTATCTCTCCCACTCTGTCTCTCTCTCCTTCTCTCAGGTCTCTACCCCCACCCCCTCTCCCTCCTGCCCTTTTTTCTCTATCTCAGGTCTCTCCCTCCTGCCCCTCCCCTCCTCACAGGTCTCTCTCTCTCTCTCCTCCTCCTATCTCTCTCCCTCCCTCTCTCTCCCTCCTCTATCTCTCTCCCACTCTTTGAGGTCCTCCCTCCACCACCTCTCCTCTCTATCTCAAAGAGCCCACTCTCTCTCTTGCTCTTAGGTCTCTCTCTCAAGTCCCTCTCCCTCTCTCTCCTCAACCCTAAATTCTTAAACCCTAAACCCTTTACCCTCAATGTAATACCCTCTACCCTCAACCCTATACCTCTCTCCGTCTCTCTCTCTCAAGTATTTCCCTCCTACCCCCTCTCCCTCTCTTAGGTCTCTCTCACTCACTCACTCCCTCTATCTCTTTCCCACTTCCTCTCTCTTTCTTACTCCCTCTATCTCTCTCCCTCTCCCTCTCCCTCTCCCTCTCTCTCTCAAGTCTCTCCATCCTTCTCTCTCAAGTCTCTTCCTCCTACCCTTCTCCCTCTCTCATGTATCTCTCTTACTCCCTCTCTCTCTCCCATTCCCTCTCTATCTCGCACTCCCTCTATCACTCTCCCTCTCTCTTAGGTATCTCCCTCCCACCCTCCCTCTCTATCTCCCCCTCTCTCAGGTATCTCCCTCCTACCTCTCCCTCTCTCTCCTTCCCTCTCTCTCAAGTATCTCCCTCACACCCTCTCTCTCTCTCACTCCCTCTATCTATCTCCCACTCCCTCTCTCTCCTCAACCCTAAACCCTTAAACCCTCAACCCTAATCCCTCAAACCTATACCTTTCTCTCTCAAGTCTATCGCTCCTACCCCCTCTCCCTCTCATAGGTCTCTCTCTCACTCACTCCCTCTATCTCTTTCCCCCTCCCTCTCTCTCTCTTTCTCACTCCCCTCTATCTCTCTCCCTCTCTCTCTCTCTCACTCCCTCTATCTCTCTCCCTCTCTCCCTCTCCCTCTCTCTTAGGTCTCTCTCCCACCCCCTCTCCCTCCCTCTCTCCCTCCAAGTCTCTCCCCTCTACCCCCTCTCCCTACCTCCCTCTCTCAAGTATCTCCCTCCCTACCCCCTCTCCCTCCCTCTCTCTCTCTCATTTCTCTCCCTCCCACCCCCTCTCCCTCTCTCAAGTCTCTCCCTCTTTTCCCTCTCAGAGTCCCTCCTATCTCATTCCACTCTATCTCTTTCCCACCCCCCTCTCTCTCTCCCTCTCCCTCTCCCTCTCTCTCTCAAGTCTCTCCCTCCCTATCTCTCTCAAGTCTCCCCCTCCTACCCCCTCTCCCTCTCTCTCTCAAGTCCCTGTCCCACCCCCTCTCCTCTCAAGTCTCTCTCTCTCTCACTCCCTCTATCTCTCTCCCATCCCTCTATCTCCCACTCTTTCTCTCCTCAACCCTAGACCCTCAACCCTAAACCCTTAAAACCTCTACCCTCTACCCTCAACTAAATACCCTCTAACCTCAACCCTAATCCCTCAAACCTATACCTCTCCCTCTCTCTCTCAAGTCTCTCTCTCTCCTATCGCCTCTCCCTCTTGTAGGCCTCACTCTCTCTCACTCCCTCTACCTATTCCCACTTCCTATCTCTCTCACTCCCTTTATCTTTCTCCCACTCTCCCTCCCTCCCTCCCTCTCTCTCTCTCTCAGGTCTCTCTACCCTAATCCCTTCTCTCTATCTTTCTCCCTCTCCCTCTTTGTTAGGTCTCTCTCTATCACTCTACCCTAATCCCTTCTCTCCATCTCCATCTTACTTCTCCCTACATATTTCCCTCCCTCTCTATCCTAATCCCTTAAACCCTAAACCCTCAACCCATATATGTACCCTCTACCCTATACATTGGAATCTCAACCCTAATCCCTCAATCCTATACCCTCAACCCTCAACCTTAAACTAGGTCAACCCTCTACCCTCTACCCTTAACCCAATACCCTCTACACTCAACCTTAAACCCTTAAAACCTTAAACTCTCTACCCTCAACCCTAAAATATTAAACCCTAAACCCTTAAACCCTCTACCATCTACCCTCAACTCAATACCCTCTACCCTAATCCCTCAACCTTATACCCTTAACCCTCAATCCCTAAATCCTCAACAATCAACCCTTATTCCCTCAATCCTAAATCTCTCACACTCCCTCTCTCTCTCTCCCCCCCTTTGGTCTCTTTGTATCTCTCACTCCATCTCCCTCTCTTAGGTCTTTATCTTTCTCTCTCCCTCTCATCCCTCCAAATCCATCTCCCTCTCTCAGGTCTTTCCCCCGCCATGTAAAAATTTAAGAAACCCCCCCTCAAAAAAGGTGTAAAATCCTAGTGAATCTTGTATACTTCTTGATAAAATATTAATTTTAGTGGCAATCTTTTTCATTTTTTGTGAAAAAAAATCCCTTTGGGGAATCTTTTCTAATCGCTAGAAATCTGTGGAAAATCCTAGCGAAATGATTTTTTTTTAAAACCACAATTTTTTTTCCATTGGTGATTAAAATATATTTTCAAACCAATTAAATATTTCGACTGGTGAATTAAACCTATTTTCAAACTAGAAAAAATAATCTTATTGGTGATTAAAACTCTTTTTAAACTAAAAAATGAAATTCATTGGCAAACTAAACCTATTTTCAAATGATTAAGTGAAAAACATTGGCGAATTAAACATAATATCAAACTAATAAAAAAAATGCAGTGGTGAAGTGTCAATGCAAATCAATATAGCCATGGCCATTTGATGAATTGTCGATGGACGGTTGTAGTTGCATTCTGGAAGTAAATCTTTGAAGTAGTAGAGTTGCAAATTGAAAACTTTGGAATAACACTAGAACTGCTAGATTTTCTTTTTGGTTCGTAATAGGATTTTGAATTGCATGAAAATAAAGATTACATCATTTGCCTCATTGTTTTCATCAACCATCCAAAAATCACCTACAACTATAATAGTTTTTTCAAAAATGCATCTTAATATGCTTCATAACAGAAAAAGTAACCCTACCTAACTAAAACCAGTTCCACAACTATCTGTATCTACCTTACATATTTCAACAAGATTTTCAATCATTTTTTTACCCTTCCTAGTACCTACTATTCACACTATACAACCGTAATAGGTTTCAACCCCTAACAAGCCAAAAATTTAGAACTAGTCTTGTGTTAATTCTGCAAAAACCCTACAAAAACTACAAATTCAATTAGTGCTACCCATTTCATAACCAACTTTCCTTGTTTCTTTTCCTTTCATCGTCTGCTTCCTTGCATTATGTCCTTTTGATTTCATACACTTTGGCTTCGCTTTTTCCTGTGCTTCCATGCACTCTGCCTCCACTTTCGCCTGTGCTATAATTGCTTCTACCTTTATCAAATCTATAAAGAGATTCAATGCTTGCCAACCTAACCTTACTTCTTCCCTGCATTTATTTTTAATCTCATCCTCCGGCCAACCCATGAAAGGGATGCATCCTTCTGTCCCTTCCAATTCCACATTTTCAAAGCCTTCTCGAATGTGAAAACCTTCACTTGGAACTGCCCATTCAAGTATTGATTCAATCCTTCCAAGAAATCTCTATGCACAATCATCTCCATCACTTCTCTCACTATGCTTGTCGATTCCCCCAAGTCCAAACCCCATGCTATAATCAAGGAGTGTACATCCATGTTAGTCCTGTATCTATGCCTTAGATTTCCAAAGGATTTCCCCAAAATCATTTGCACACTTTGTACCAACCTCCCATTAGTGAATAAAAACATACCCATTAATCTTTGGTTAGAAGCTTCACCATAAAACGGGTTTAATTGCCTCCTCGAATGCAAAGTGAAGTTGGCCTCCATTTGAAAACTATTGTAGCTACACTGCCACCACCACCACTCTTTTAGACTTTCTGTGTTTCTTCTTCTCCATGCTAAACTCTATTATTAACTTCTCTAATTGAGGGCCCAGAGGTAATAATTTTCCAAACTCTGCACGTATTGATCATAATTACCCATCGATCCTCCAGTCATGTCCACCTGCTCCAATCTTCCCATGATCTTCACTTAATAAATGCATCGTCCTTTCCACCTTTCCTATCTTAATTCACCAAAGTTGAGGTTTTGGTGCTTTTCCTAACCTTAGTTGCAATTCTTTCTTGGTCATTTTTGTAGTTGGTGGGTCAGAGGTTTCAAAAACTTTGAAACTTCACACTTTGGTTCTAAGGTTCCAAGTTTCAATGACCATGTGACATTATGGACCATGACCGTTTGATGAATTTTTGATGGATGGTTGTAGTTGCATTCTGAAAGTACAACTCTCAAGCACTAGATTTGCAAATTGAAACCTCCAAAATTACACTAGAACCGTTAGATGTGGACACGTGGTGAGATCAAGGGTCATCATCATGGTCATGAACCTGATGGGTTGGATTTTTGTAATGAGCGATAGAAGAACTGAAGTGGAAAAAATATGCATGTGTGTAAAGTTTGTTTTAAAAGATGGACCACCTAGGAAGAACATAGGACCAAGGCTTAAAAAATTAAGAACATATTACACAAAGGATGTAAAGGAGAATCAATATAACCACGACCATTTGATGAATTTTTGATGGACAACTATAGTTGCACTCTGGAAGTAAATTTATAAAGTAGTAGACTTGCAAATTGAAACCTCTGAAATAACACTAGAACTGTTAGATGTAGACACATGGTGAGATCGAGGCTTGTTTCTCTCTTTTCAATGCCTCGACATATTACATTTCATTTAATTGAAATTCTTAATCTTTTGAACATCCAAAGTGATTGATT
>VDFB02367386.1:67947-101566 GCA_007258455.2 Sequoia sempervirens
AAAATATAATGATTTAAGCCTTAAAAAGTTCCATTGAAGAGGGTTTTATCAAACTACCTTAGATCAAACCCCATTGGATAGAACCTTGCTAGTTTTAAACCATACCTATAATAGAGTCTCGTTTACACTTATCGAAAGGCTGATAAAAAACCACTTTTAATTTACCTTTTGGGGGATCAAATGAATTTATTTAAAATTTATTTTTTGAAAGTATCTAGCATTTATTATAAGCTTCCAAAAAGTATAATTTTAAATAAATTTAATTTAATTATTATATTTATTTTATATTTCTTGTGAATGTAGGTTTTTCACCGAAAATCAAGCTCTTTGTTTTACACGTGGAAAAATAGAATATTATAATTTTTTTTTGAAAAAAATGAGTGCACTAGATATTGAAGTCCTTGATCTAGAAAAGAAAAAAAAATTGAATTTCGATACATACAAAAAAAGTTGTGTTATACAGTCTGCTTATTCTGAATTGTAATTGGTTTGACTTCAAAATTTGATTAAGGAAAAAATATTCAGTAAAACACTATGAAACCAACTGAAAGCACTAGATATTGTAGTTACAAAGCTAAATTCAAAAAAAAAAAAAATTATCCTTCATAGAAAAAAATGTGTTATATGGTGAATGCCACTCCTTAAAAATGGTGTTTACTAAAAAAAACTAGTTTTTTGATTCCAATTTTTTTTGAAAAAAGTATATTTATAATCTACAGAAAAAATGTCACAAAGCACTAGTTTGTATCATCTTCAAATTCCTCATGGTTTAGCCACTATAGGTGCCCGAAAGTGACGATTTAGTTAGAAAAAATTAGTTTAGTGTCTAGTTTGGCCAAAAATTGTAAACCAATATTGTGGGACCACCCAACATTTAACGATTATGTATATCATGTTTTCTACCAATTAGCCGATTAAAATTGTCATATGAATAATCTATAGATATGAAACAAAAAGGAACATATTTTATTATAATCAAAAGATAAATAATAATGACATAAATGACGAACCAAAGAACCATAAGAATAACAAGAATAGCTATCCAATGCAAACTATTGACCACATAACTCACAAAAATGTTTTTATGAAGCACTATCATATTAATTGTCCTTGATTTTTAGAACTATAATAACAAGTAAAAGTTTCTAACTAATTAAAAAAACCTAAAATATCTTAGCAAATCAAATTCTACATAAATAATTTCTAAAATAATTTCAATTAGAACATCTTCACTTTAGAATAGCTAAATATTTTATTAGCAAAAATTATATCTTCTTAATTGTTAAAAAATAATTGCTAATAAATGATTAAACAAAACTCATTGAATAATTTGTTTTGTTTTAATTTAATTTTTTCAAATAACTCTTAAAATAAAGTAATTTAAAAATTAAATATTTTTAAAAATAAAACAATAAACTATTCATTAAAATTTAAATAAAAAACATCTTTAATATAGGTATCTCTCTAAAACTTATCAAATACCAAAAAAATCTCTCTAAATATTTCTACTTAAAAATATTTATAACAATAATAATAATTTTATACCTTCATTGTTAATAAAATAATAATCATCCATAAACAAACAAATTCCCACCTGGTCACACCAGACTCTTCACGTAGAATTTTTGTGCCTTCAAGACTTACGAACAATTATTACCTCAATTTGAAACTTCACAGTACATACCAATTTGAGGTGATTTTAGTGGAGCTTTAAATAGTTATCCAGAACATTGGTCTTGATCAGGTGGGGGGTGTGCAGGTGGCTGGAGTCCCTGTTCAGCTGCCTTCTCATCTGTAAATGAATTGCGCCGAGATCGATCTCTAGACCTCCTCGGCCACGAAGTAGATGAATTCAATCTCACTTGGGGCATAGAATGTAGCTCTTGTTCTTGGGTTACCCTTCGAGGAAGCAACAGAGCAGAGTCAAGGCCGTCAGGAAGGCCTCTGTGTCTGCCCAGAAACATGGTCAATACAAGCAGGATTTTTCCTCCTCTGTTCCATTTTCCAGAAAAACTGTATGGAACGTCTTGACATGAAGAAGAATTGTTCCCAGTTTTTAAGGCGCAGCTGTAGCCCACTGACAATCCCACATTACAAAATCCACTGAAAAGAAGAAGCAACAAATGTTGTATTGATAATATTATTAGCCATGTTAAAAAAATTCAGGGGAGTTTTATGAATTTTTTATCCAACTGGATTAATTAGCTTACCTGATGACCTCGAAGATGATGTTAAATACTGAATAATTGAGAGGGTCCTGCCTGATGTTTTGGCTCTCCATTATGCATGTGAGGAAGATGATGATAAAGATATGGACTGAATCTCGAGCCAGAAGTTTCCGCGCCTGAACAGAAATTTGGCTGTCATAATGTTCAGTATAGGTCTCTTCTGATGCTTCGACCGCTACCTTCTTAGGAGCTCGCGTCTTCTGGCGTGTTAGATAAACTGGGTAAACGGAAATATACCTGCCAGGGATACAAGGTGTCAAAATTTTACTCTAAACTTGAGTAGGCCTAATGTTAATTTCAAAGAGATTGCATAAGCAAGACATAGGTGACCTCTTTATTCTCATTTATGGGTCCATAAAGGTTGACTCATGATCACTAATATACAAAGATTTGCATTATTGTTGAAATTGTGAAAATAGTTTTGGAGATGGTGCTGTAGTTCAGTGTACCCTGTTTCTGATTATCAGTTTATTTGAAAGATAAATGTTTGCTATTACACTAAAACTTGCAGGTGTCAATGGATCTTAAAATTAAGATCTATGGACTCTCGAAATATGATGATTAATCTAACAATTACCTGTAAGATATGGGTGTGACTCATGTATAATTAATTAATTGTGAAAATAGTTTTCAAGAGAGTGCTCTGGTGCAGTGTACCCTGTTTCTGATTAAGTTTATGTGAAAGACAAATGTCTGCCACTCAAGTCAACTATATTGAAAGGACTGCCAGTGTAATTATAGAAAATGATTGTGAATTTATGGTATATAAGATTAAAAGGAATATTGGGCTTTGTCTGTCATAGAAACTATTCATCACAGAAGGGATACCCCTAGAAGAAGTCTGATACCTTCAATAAGGTTCTATCACCTAATTTGATTTTTTTTGTTATGAGCAAGTTGAACTGGTAAATCTTAAATAGCCAGATTTCCACCCTGGTGAGATAAAACTGTAATAGACAGGGCTTGAAAAGTGGAAGTCAATCAAAACCAGGAGTACCTGTCATTTTCTAGGGCCAACTAATTTAACAACCCTTCTATATACCAAACCCTTATTGACAGCCAGGCTTGAAAGGCTTTATTTTTCTTGGCTCTGTCATTTATCATCCCCTGCAATAGCATAATTTATATCTACTTGCTTTTTTCAATATTTCTGATTCTCAAAGTGCATCTCATCAGTTCATTCGGTAATCCACATGAATATATAAATTATACTCATTTCCCTGGTTATCAAACATGGTCAAAATTATTGATTATGAAAGAGCACATGAATGAAAATTTAAGTTATGTAACTTACATCATGCCCACCATCAACACCAGCATAGGGGGAGAAAGGTCTACAAGATTGACAACGTTGGATCCAGCGTTGCGTGTGGCTGCAGACTGGTACACCGCGTCTACAATCTTCTCTGCAGAATTCAGACCATTGACAGACCTTGAATTCCACTCCAGAACACAGAAGAGCAAGGTCTGAACAGTATTAATTGCCATGACGGTGATAATGAGCCACAACGTCTGGTTCTTGGGAAACAAATGAGTATAGCAATTGCGAGGATTTGTGAGAAGATATGTATAGACCTCCTTTCTGCTACCCTTACCAAATCTCTGCAGCAAATAGATGATTACCCATATACATGGACCAAACATGGTATTCCCAAGAAGTACTATAAAGCTCAGAACAAGTAGAATGAAAGCATGGTTCCTGAAGGGAATCATGCTGCTGTCTAGAAGAGTGAATCCAGAGTTTCCAAACGAAGTTACAGCGTTATAAACAGAGAATAATGTTTTGTTCACACCATTTGTTTCTAATATTTTGCTAGCTGTGGGAGAGGCAAACAGATATATCTGAATAAGCACAATTGCACCCAACTGCACCAGGAAGAAGTATGCCACCACAATTCTGTATAGAAAAGTCAAGGCCTTGTACTCCACATACATAGACTTCCACATAGAAATCTCAATTTCGTTAGATAGATCTTCAGTCTTACAGCACTGCAAAATCCTCTTTGACAAAGCACTCATGAAATCTACACGCCAGATGCATCTCTTCCAAACAATTTTCAACATTTCTGAAGATTTCCCCATTACATAACTCAGCCGATGCTTCATCATCCGGCCCAATTCATTCTTGCCAACACGAGCACTGACCCCCTTAACTTCTACTTTAACTTCAATATTACTGTGATTAGCATCAGCCTCTCTTGCTCCTGATTCATTTAAAATTAATTTCTCATCCTCAGCATCTTCTTTAGCCTCTGATTCACCTGAAATTAATTTATCTTGCACCTTGGACAGAATGGCCTTAGCCTGAGTTGTAAGCATCCTTCTGTAAGCCAATCTTCTTGCAAACAGAGGAAACAGAGAAGTAACAACCTGACTACCAAGTACTGTCAGCAACAAAAGTACAAGCTGCTGAAACTTATGCATCCCTTGTATTCTTATGCTAAGCAGACCTGTCACAGTCACGGCAGAGACAGAGCAATACAGAGCATCTATGAAGCTCATATGCTCAGAATTTTTCTCAGGACACATCCACAGAGCAAAAGCGCCCATAAATCCCAACACTATGAAATAAGTAATATGAAGAAAAACGAAACAGGAGGGCAGATGCACCCACGATGGCATATCCCTTAAACTCATGGAAAAACTCCTCATAGTCATTGCATGTGTTCTATACAAAGCCCCGTTGCTAATAAAGATTTTACTGTGGGAAGTTTCTTCGCATGGCAGATACTTTATTCATAAAATCCAAGCTTCTCACATGAATATTTTTCATTCCTCTGATACGAATCTGAAAGCTCACTTCCAAGCAGCTAATTGTGCTACTTACCCTCGCGCAAACTCCCTACATTTTGACCTCTGTTTTCAAATGAGTGCACTTCGACATTAAAAGGCAATGAAGAACAATCCAGTTTTTATCGACGCGCTTGCCTATTTACCAGGCAAGACGGCACTCTCAGAAAGTTATATTTTGTCTCCATCATGCATGTGGAGAGGACGTATTTGAGAGTACATTGGACTCTGATACAAAATGACCACAAGTTGTAGAGCCATCTTTAATGAGTTTGGATGGGCTATTCTCAGTCAATTCTGACAATTAGTAGCCTGAATAAAGTGACTTCACAATAATTTCTGTTTTAAGAAATGTGTTATGGAGTCTATCCATGATTAAGGTTTGAAGGTTTGTTTGACATGCAACTTGTCATATCAACATGTTTATTGTGAAATGTCTTTATCATGAATTTTTAAGGATTTAATCAAAATTTGATCATATTATTTCTAGTAATTAAACAAAAAGATATCATTTGTTGTTACAATAACATCATATTTTTATATAAACTAAATAATCTGAATACATTTTAGAAAGATATCATTTGTTGTTACAATAACATCATATTTTTATATAAACTAAATAATCTGAATACATTTTAGATAGTAATTATAAATCTTGTTATTTTAACTTTTACGTCCAACATAAATAACCAAATAGTTGAACACAAAATACTATTTATTGTTATAAAAACACTTTATTCTTATTTAAAATACAACGTATATTCAGCTCCTCTATTTGTACATATAAGAACATTATTTGTCCACATACAAGCAATATTTATTCATGTCATGAACACCTTATTAGATAGTTATGATCTATTTTATATAAAACAAAAAATAAAATAAATAAAAATATTACACTTGATAGTGAATGCATTTATGATTTTTTGATGTGTCACTCATAAGTTATCGTGTTCATGAAAGTATCCATCTTGACTAACATTTTGCCATTTGTTGATTTACATGTGAAATAATTATTAATAATAGATAATATATATATGTTGCAAGACAAAATCCCATAACCACAAGTACTATACCAACAATAGGGCCCCACCTAACTAGTGGCCTCTCTCCCTAGCTATGAAAATGCTTTACATAAATAATCCATAGGATAATCAAATAAATTATGATTAACAAATTAATTAGAGATAAGATAGATACTTATAATTAATGCATGAAAATTAAATAAAAGGAATAAATGTTTATGCTAACTTAAAAATTGATTATGAAAGAACAATGGTGATAATATTTAAAACTAGGTTGCCACCTCTAGAAAATAAATGGCTTAAGTTTAATGATTGTATCATAATCCACAATAGCTTAGAAATCTTTGTAGTTCAACCCTAGTGTTGTGAATTTCATTCCTACAAACATGAATCAAATCTATTGTGTAGATTTAATTGTTATTGCACAAGAATGATATATTAGAATGTGCATAGTAAAAAAGAATTTGTGTTTTCCTTCTTGGGAAATTATTTAGGAGTTCATCAAGTCACTAGGCGAAGCAATTCTCTTATTCAAATGCCTTTAGTGGGTTAGATTAATGGTGATGAGAAATATCAAAGAAAACATTCACCAATATTTAGATGACCTATATATACATGTGATTCTTTTTCCCTTTAGAAATCAATATTTGATCTAATTATTATTACATCATTGCATTCACCTTCATGAAATTAAGGGCATTTTGAATGTCTTTAAAAACTATGACATAGCAACATGCAGTATAAAAATTTGCATAGTTGGTTTTATAATGTCTAGTAGAAAGAGGTAGGAGACATAAGTTATATTTGATATTTTGAATTTTTGGTTCATTCTTGTTCTTATGTGCCTCTACATGAATCTTGAAACACTAGGAAATGAATCTTATGGCTAAAATGATCATTTTTAGGTAGGAATGAATATATAGAATTAAGTAAAAATGAGAGTGTAATAATGATAAATAAATGGGAGTTAGTGTAAATAGGGGTAGCTAGAGATGAATATAGATCAAGTCATGAGCCGAGCCTATCATGAGAGTGTACAACTTGTCAATGGTTATTACAAATTAAGGCATTCCATTAAGGTGGGAACAAAGTAAATAGGAAATAACATGTAATATCATAAATTAATCATAAGCATAAATGCATAAGATTGCCCCTAATATAGGTAAGTCAAAAATTAAGGATGAATCTAAAGAAATATGATGATGATATAAGAATATCAAGTATATAATTAATCAAAATATTGTCAAGGGAAATGTGTCTCAACCATGCATCTCAATGTTCCATATTTATTAATTATTTGTATTCATTTTTTAATTTTTCTCACATGGGAAAGATTGCATCCCACTTTGAGGTGGCATTCTTGACCATATTTCAATATTTTGTAATGTGTATAAGAGGTTACAAGATAATTGAATGTCATCATTATGTATGAGCATCCTATACCATTGTAAGATGAGAGGTTAAGTGCAGAAAGTTGTGTGATCACCACTTTTTGGTCCCCTAATAGACATAACACAAGTGCATTATAATGTGCTCACATTATTCTAAGCATAAAATAAAAAAATAAGAGGCTAAGCTCATTTGTCATTTCAACTCGAGCGGCCTCTCATAAAAAATAAAATAAAATAAAATAAAAAAATATTACAACCCTTTTGGAGAATGCTTGTGTTGTGTAGTAATCACCATTGTTTCTTTGCCACAATCACCACTAAAATACTGCCACGGGTAAGTGCATGGATCTGTTACATAAAAAAGGCTCTTAAGATGCCACTTTTTTCTAAAATTGGCAAAATTTGATTTGCACGAGAAAATGTTCAAGATTACGCTCAAAATTTCAAGATGCAGCACGAACAAGAGTTGAAGTGCTTTGAGTCTAGTTTCTAAGCTACTAATTCTTTCTGAAATTAATGAAGATTTTAATGGTCTCAAAAGGGGGGAAAAAACAAGACCTATTTTTATCAAAAAAATAGCATAGCATCTGAGGTCCCCCACTTTTTGTTTAACTTTTTTTTAGAATTTCAATAATCCGACCAGTGAGAAATTAGTTAACACCATGTAGTTTATCCTTGTTCTTTCAAAAAAAAATTAAAAATGAATATAATATTTTATGAATTTTCAAAGTGGACACATCTTGAAAAGCTAAAATTTGAGTATGCTACCCCCTAATTTTTTTGAAAACTAATCAAAAATTGAATTTTTTTTTTATCATGTGTAGAATGGAGTCTACTTTAAAAAAATGTAATTTGTTTCACATTTTGATGAACGAGTAAGAATCTATCCTAAAACTAGAGCAAATGTTGGTTTTTGACAAAAAATAGAGGCATTTACAAGAGAAGTTATGGATCAAAACCTTAACCAAATCAAAACAAAATAGAAATTATATATTTAGATAGCTAAGAGAGAGGTCAACACCATCATGGTCTTTTTATAAACTTGCATTGAAAGATGTGAAAAACTAGAGCAAATGTTGGTTTTTGACCAAAAATAGAGGCATTTACAAGAGAAGTTATGGATCAAAACCTTAACTGAATCAAAACAAAAAAGAAACTATATATTTAGATAGCTAAGAGAGAGGTCAACACCATCACGGTTTTTTTATAAACTTGCATTGAAAGATGTGAAAACATGATAGTGAGCATAGACACAAATATGAGGAAATTTGGCAAATCTTGTGCATTCACTTGTTCAAAGTAGCTCATTTGGCATGCACCAATGTGATGTGTCATTTGGAGAGTGAAAAATTTTGTGCTCACCAAATGAGCTACTTTGAACAAAAACTAACTTTCCCCTCTCTTTGCTCGATCATTTTGATAACACTAAGAATGTGTGGCTTATGATCGTGGATGGATAGTTGAGGTTTTACCTTTCATACTCTCTCTGCCTCTTTCCCCCTTTACCAATACATACCCATTCTCTCTCAACCCTCTCTAGGTCTCTCCTACACTCTCTACCTTGTCTTCCATCCTTAGGGTTTAAGGTATAGGTTTGAGGGTTTGATGTATAGGATAACTCCCCCTCTTAGGTCTCTTTGTCCCTCTATCCCTCTCACCCGCTCTCTCTTAAGTCTCTCCCTTCGTCTATCCCTCCCACCCCCCTCTCTCAAGTCTCTCCCTCAATCTATCCATTCCACCCTTTGTTTCTTGAATCTATCACACCCCCTCTCCCTCTCTCAAGTTTTAGCCTCCCATTGTAACTACTCCCCCTCTCTCTCAGGTCTCTCCCCCAAAATATACCTCCCACCCTCTCTCCCTCTCTTAGGTTTCTCACCCATCCTAACTAGATAACTCTCTCTCCCTCTCAAGTCTCTCTCTCTCTCAAGTCTCACTCCCTCCCACCCTACTTGGACTACTGTATCTCACTCCAACCCCCTCTCTCGCACTCCCTCTTTCTCAAGTCTCTTCCAAAAAATATCCCTCCCACCCCTTCTCCCTCTTTTAGATATCTACCTCCCATCCTAACTAGATAACTCTCTATCTCCAATGCCGTAGTCTCTCTCTCTCTCTCAAGTCTAACTCCCTCCCACTCTACCTAGACAAATCTATCTCACTCAAACCCCCTCTATCACACTTCCTCTCTCTCTCTCTCTCTCTCTCTCTCTCTCTCTCTCTCTCTCTCTCTCTCCTTGTAGTCTTTTTCACTCACTCCATCTCCCTCTCATCCCTCCCAACTCCTCTCCCTCTCTCAGGTCTTCCCCCCACCCAAATTGGATAACTCTCTCTCCCTCTTAAGTCTCTCTCTCTCTCTCCAGTCTTACTCCCTCCCATGCTACCTAAACTACCTCACTCACTCCAATCCCCTCTCCCACACTCCCTCTCTCTCAGGTCTCATTCCCTCCCACCCTACTTAGAAAAATCCATCTCACTCCAATCCCTTTTCTCACACTCCCTCTCTCTCCCCCTTTGGTATTTTTTTCTCTCATTCCATCTCCCTCTTAGGTCGTTATCTTTCTCTCTCTCAAGTCTCTCCCTCCTACCCCATCTCCCTCTCTTAGGTCTCTCACTCACTACCTCTATCTCTCTCCCACTCCCTCTCTCTCTCACTCCCTCTCTCTCACTCTCTTAGGTATCCCCATCCCCCCTCTCTCACTCTCTCACATGCAAACACACACACCCTCCTCCCACCTCTCTCTCACCCTCACCCCTCCATCTCTCCCACTTCATCTCCCTCATCTCTCCTCCCACCCCTCTCTCTCTCATCTCTCCTCCCACCCCTCTCTCTCCTCTCTCTCCCACCTCTCCCTCACTCCCTCTCTCTCACTCCCTCTATCTCTCTCCCACTCTGTCTCTCTCTCCCTTTCTCTCAAGTCTCTACCCCCACCCCCTCTCCCTCCTACCCTTTTCTCTATCTCAAGTCTCTCCCTCCTACCCCCTCCCCCTCTCACAAGTCTCTCTCTCTCTCTCACTCACTCCCCCTATCTCTCTCCCACTCCCTCTCTCTCACTCCCTCTATCTCTCTCCCTCTTTCAGGTCTCCCTCCCACCACCTCTCCCTCTCTATCTCAAGCCCCTCTCTCTCTTGCTCTTAGGTCTCTCTCTCAAGTCCCTCTCCCTCTCTCTCCTCAACCCTAAATTCTTAAACCCTAAACCCTTTACCCTCAATGTAATACCCTCTACCCTCAACCCTATACCTCTCCCCGTCTCTCTCTCTCAAGTATTTCCCTCCTACCCCCTCTCCCTCTCTTAGGTCTCTCTCACTCACTCACTCCCTCTATCTCTTTCCCACTTCCTCTCTCTTTCTTACTCCCTCTATCTCTCTCCCTCTCCCTCTCCCTCTCCCTCTCCCTCTCTCTCTCAAGTCTCTCCATCCTTCTCTCTCAAGTCTCTTCCTCCTACCCTTCTCCCTCTCTCATGTATCTCTCTTACTCCCTCTCTCTCTCCCATTCCCTCTCTATCTCGCACTCCCTCTATCACTCTCCCTCTCTCTTAGGTATCTCCCTCCCACCCTCCCTCTCTATCTCCCCCTCTCTCAGGTATCTCCCTCCTACCTCTCCCTCTCTCTCCTTCCCTCTCTCTCAAGTATCTCCCTCACACCCTCTCTCTCTCTCACTCCCTCTATCTATCTCCCACTCCCTCTCTCTCCTCAACCCTAAACCCTTAAACCCTCAACCCTAATCCCTCAAACCTATACCTTTCTCTCTCAAGTCTATCGCTCCTACCCCCTCTCCCTCTCATAGGTCTCTCTCTCACCAATTTCCATCTCTTCCCACTCCCTCTCTCTCTTTTCACTCCCTCTATCTCTCTCCTCTCTCTCTCTCTCTCACCCCTCTATCTCTCTCTCCCTCTCCTCTCTCCTCTCTCTCTCTGTCTCTCTTCCCACCCCCTCCCTCCCTCTCTCCCCAAGTCTCTCCTCCCACTCCCTCTCCCTACCTCCTCTCTCTCAAGTATCCTCCTCCCACCCCCTCTCCTCCCTCTCTCTCTCTCTCTCAATTCTTCCTCCCACCCTCTCCCTCTCAAGTCTCTCCTCAGACCCCTCTCCTCTCTCAAGTCCCTCTATCTCATTCCCATCTCTTCCCACCCCTCTCTCCCTCTCCCTCTCTCTCTCAAGTCTCCCTCCTCATCTCCTTCAAGTCTCCCCTCCCACTCCCCTCTCCTCTCTCTCTCAAGTCCCCTGCCCCACCCCTCTCCTCTCACAAGTCTCTCTCTCTCACTCCCATCTCTCTCCCATCCCTCTATCTCCCCCTCTTTCTCTCCTCAACCCTAGACCCTCAACCCTAAACCCTTAAAACCTCTCCCCTCTACCCTCAACTAAATACCCTCTAACCTCAACCCTAATCCCTCAAACCTATACCTCTCCCTCTCTCTCTCAAGTCTCTCTCTCTCCTATCGCCTCTCCCTCTTGTAGGCCTCACTCTCTCTCACTCCCTCTACCTATTCCCACTTCCTATCTCTCTCACTCCCTTTATCTTTCTCCCACTCTCCCTCCCTCCCTCCCTCTCTCTCTCTCTCAGGTCTCTCTACCCTAATCCCTTCTCTCTATCTTTCTCCCTCTCCCTCTTTGTTAGGTCTCTCTCTATCACTCTACCCTAATCCCTTCTCTCCATCTCCATCTTACTTCTCCCTACATATTTCCCTCCCTCTCTATCCTAATCCCTTAAACCCTAAACCCTCAACCCATATATGTACCCTCTACCCTATACATTGGAATCTCAACCCTAATCCCTCAATCCTATACCCTCAACCCTCAACCTTAAACTAGGTCAACCCTCTACCCTCTACCCTTAACCCAATACCCTCTACACTCAACCTTAAACCCTTAAAACCTTAAACTCTCTACCCTCAACCCTAAAATATTAAACCCTAAACCCTTAAACCCTCTACCATCTACCCTCAACTCAATACCCTCTACCCTAATCCCTCAACCTTATACCCTTAACCCTCAATCCCTAAATCCTCAACAATCAACCCTTATTCCCTCAATCCTAAATCTCTCACACTCCCTCTCTCTCTCTCCCCCCCTTTGGTCTCTTTGTATCTCTCACTCCATCTCCCTCTCTTAGGTCTTTATCTTTCTCTCTCCCTCTCATCCCTCCAAATCCATCTCCCTCTCTCAGGTCTTTCCCCCGCCATGTAAAAATTTAAGAAACCCCCCCTCAAAAAAGGTGTAAAATCCTAGTGAATCTTGTATACTTCTTGATAAAATATTAATTTTAGTGGCAATCTTTTTCATTTTTTGTGAAAAAAAATCCCTTTGGGGAATCTTTTCTAATCGCTAGAAATCTGTGGAAAATCCTAGCGAAATGATTTTTTTTTAAAACCACAATTTTTTTTCCATTGGTGATTAAAATATATTTTCAAACCAATTAAATATTTCGACTGGTGAATTAAACCTATTTTCAAACTAGAAAAAATAATCTTATTGGTGATTAAAACTCTTTTTAAACTAAAAAATGAAATTCATTGGCAAACTAAACCTATTTTCAAATGATTAAGTGAAAAACATTGGCGAATTAAACATAATATCAAACTAATAAAAAAAATGCAGTGGTGAAGTGTCAATGCAAATCAATATAGCCATGGCCATTTGATGAATTGTCGATGGACGGTTGTAGTTGCATTCTGGAAGTAAATCTTTGAAGTAGTAGAGTTGCAAATTGAAAACTTTGGAATAACACTAGAACTGCTAGATTTTCTTTTTGGTTCGTAATAGGATTTTGAATTGCATGAAAATAAAGATTACATCATTTGCCTCATTGTTTTCATCAACCATCCAAAAATCACCTACAACTATAATAGTTTTTTCAAAAATGCATCTTAATATGCTTCATAACAGAAAAAGTAACCCTACCTAACTAAAACCAGTTCCACAACTATCTGTATCTACCTTACATATTTCAACAAGATTTTCAATCATTTTTTTACCCTTCCTAGTACCTACTATTCACACTATACAACCGTAATAGGTTTCAACCCCTAACAAGCCAAAAATTTAGAACTAGTCTTGTGTTAATTCTGCAAAAACCCTACAAAAACTACAAATTCAATTAGTGCTACCCATTTCATAACCAACTTTCCTTGTTTCTTTTCCTTTCATCGTCTGCTTCCTTGCATTATGTCCTTTTGATTTCATACACTTTGGCTTCGCTTTTTCCTGTGCTTCCATGCACTCTGCCTCCACTTTCGCCTGTGCTATAATTGCTTCTACCTTTATCAAATCTATAAAGAGATTCAATGCTTGCCAACCTAACCTTACTTCTTCCCTGCATTTATTTTTAATCTCATCCTCCGGCCAACCCATGAAAGGGATGCATCCTTCTGTCCCTTCCAATTCCACATTTTCAAAGCCTTCTCGAATGTGAAAACCTTCACTTGGAACTGCCCATTCAAGTATTGATTCAATCCTTCCAAGAAATCTCTATGCACAATCATCTCCATCACTTCTCTCACTATGCTTGTCGATTCCCCCAAGTCCAAACCCCATGCTATAATCAAGGAGTGTACATCCATGTTAGTCCTGTATCTATGCCTTAGATTTCCAAAGGATTTCCCCAAAATCATTTGCACACTTTGTACCAACCTCCCATTAGTGAATAAAAACATACCCATTAATCTTTGGTTAGAAGCTTCACCATAAAACGGGTTTAATTGCCTCCTCGAATGCAAAGTGAAGTTGGCCTCCATTTGAAAACTATTGTAGCTACACTGCCACCACCACCACTCTTTTAGACTTTCTGTGTTTCTTCTTCTCCATGCTAAACTCTATTATTAACTTCTCTAATTGAGGGCCCAGAGGTAATAATTTTCCAAACTCTGCACGTATTGATCATAATTACCCATCGATCCTCCAGTCATGTCCACCTGCTCCAATCTTCCCATGATCTTCACTTAATAAATGCATCGTCCTTTCCACCTTTCCTATCTTAATTCACCAAAGTTGAGGTTTTGGTGCTTTTCCTAACCTTAGTTGCAATTCTTTCTTGGTCATTTTTGTAGTTGGTGGGTCAGAGGTTTCAAAAACTTTGAAACTTCACACTTTGGTTCTAAGGTTCCAAGTTTCAATGACCATGTGACATTATGGACCATGACCGTTTGATGAATTTTTGATGGATGGTTGTAGTTGCATTCTGAAAGTACAACTCTCAAGCACTAGATTTGCAAATTGAAACCTCCAAAATTACACTAGAACCGTTAGATGTGGACACGTGGTGAGATCAAGGGTCATCATCATGGTCATGAACCTGATGGGTTGGATTTTTGTAATGAGCGATAGAAGAACTGAAGTGGAAAAAATATGCATGTGTGTAAAGTTTGTTTTAAAAGATGGACCACCTAGGAAGAACATAGGACCAAGGCTTAAAAAATTAAGAACATATTACACAAAGGATGTAAAGGAGAATCAATATAACCACGACCATTTGATGAATTTTTGATGGACAACTATAGTTGCACTCTGGAAGTAAATTTCTAAAGTAGTAGACTTGCAAATTGAAACCTCTGAAATAACACTAGAACTGTTAGATGTAGACACATGGTGAGATCGAGGCTTGTTTCTCTCTTTTCAATGCCTCGACATATTACATTTCATTTAATTGAAATTCTTAATCTTTTGAACATCCAAAGTGATTGATTGGACAAATCATGACTTTAATGAAAAAAGATTTGTAATGATTTCATATCGTTTGAGTGGCATTGGTAGTGGTGATTGGGGTTTGGAGATTTTGATAGCTTGTTAGATTGAGGTACAGTTTGCATGTAGCCATACGTCGATCAAATTAAACATTTTAATTTTACATGTAAGGCTTAAAATGTATGAATCGACTAAGTTGGTTTTTTGGTTTGCGTGAATTTGGATGGTAGTGGCATTGGTGGCCCATAAATAGGGTTAGTGATAGTGGATAGTATTGAATAAGGGTTTTCATTTTTTTTGGTTAATAAGGATTCAAGAAGAAGATGTGGTATTATTGGGGATACTCTAAATTCTCCTGCCTCTAGTTATGTAGTTATAGAGTAAAAGACCAATTTCCTTCAACTTCTCTGGAATGGGTGGAATTAGACTAGGATTAGGAGCTTTGATGGACATAAGTGTTATCTCGATGCATGGTGGTTGTAGGTAGAAGATGGGAGCAATTTTACTACCCCTCATCTTCTGCATGACTTTGGCTCTCAAAGGGGATAAGCACATTTTGTATCTTCACAACTGTCATTTCCCTAGCATGGTTGGCCAAGCGAGTTCCTTGTATTTATTTGTAGTGCCACATTTGTACTACGTTCTCACCAGTAGAAGCTTTGGAATCATGCATTTATTTTTAGTGTCATATTTGTATTATGTTGTCATTGAAAAAACCTTAGAAATTGGAATCAATTTGTAATCCATTGTCATGAGCAACAACTTGGAATAAATTGTGTCTATGTAAAGTGACTTATGTTATTTATACAAAATAGGAGCTTTCTTGCTCTACGACTACTCATCTTTAAAAAGATATGTAATAATGTGACATTGTAATTTAGTTGTAATAAAATAAATGGTTGTGTTGTGTTAATCTTTGTTATAAATTTACAGTAAAGAGTTATTTTCTGAGTTTAGTGTTTATGAATCTATTCAAATCAATATTTTTTCCTTTAAGAAATTAAGTATTATCTATTTATGAAATAATTGCATGCAGATTTTAAAATAAAACATAAAGCAATACAAATGAAAAAAAAAAAGTTGCCATCAAATTGACAAAAAACATTATAAACACTAAAAGTTGTCACTCTTGTTAGAGTTTACTAAAATGTTATTGATTTCTAATTTTTTCATTGACCTTCTCCCCCAATTCCCAGTATCATTATTCATTTTATTAAGTCATTTGCAACGTTAAGTTACTGGCCCTTCGCCTTGATGTCAATCCTAGCGCATTAAAGTTTAAAACAACTTTAAAACACATGTTTATTATATATATCATAATTCATAAATTACTCAACCATTCAATGAACATTTGATGTATGGTTGTAGTTGCATTTTGTAATGGAATGCACAAAGTTCTAGTCTTGCAAACTTAAACCTATGGAATTACCATTTAACTGTTAGATTTACAATGATCAATGGTATAGAATTTTCTACCAATGCAGGACTAAATGGCTAATGAAACAAGATTTTTAATGATTTCATATTGTTTGAGTGGAACTGGCGATTTTGACAATTGACATCTTGTCAGCTTGAGGTACATTTTGCATGTAGCGAGGTTGTTAGAGTCCAAACATTAATCAAATTAGACATTTAAATAAACGTAAGGCTTAAGTTACATGAATTGATTAAAATTTAAGTTGGTTTTTTGGTTTACGAGAATCGTGATTATGAACCATGATTATACCTAACCTCACACGTGACACGTGTGAGGTGTACATTGGGACTAGGCTGGTAGTGGCACTATTGGCCCATAAATAAGGATAGTGAGCACAACTAAAATTTGAAATCATTTGTTGAAGGCTAAAGGATTTACTATTGAGTGCAATGTTTGAATTATCATAAGGCTTTTCATTTTGTAGGGTTAATAAGGATTTAGGAAGAAGATGATCTGGCATTATTGGGGATACTCTAAATTCTCCTGCATACAATTATGTAGTTATAGAGTAAAAGACCAATTTCCTTCAAGTTTAAAATTGGTGGAATTGGAAAGAAGTTGATTTGGTTCACTTGACTTCTCAGACAGGTTTTGAGCTAGGATGAGGAGCTCTGATGGAGATAAGTGCTCTCCTAGCGCATGGAAGTTGCAAGTAGAAGATGTGAGCAGTTTTACAACCCCTCATCTTCTACATGACTCTGATTTTCAAAGTGGAGAAGTACATTTTGTAGCTTCATAGATCCCATTTCCCTGGTTTGATTTTCCCACCTTTCCCCATGCATTTATTTTCAAACACCATGGCTAATCTAAGAAGTCCCATGCATTTATTTTCAGAGGGAATGGTTGACCCAACAAGTCCCATTTATTTTTAGACACACATGTATTACATTTACATTTTCACCAACGGTCCAACAGAAGCTTGGGGCTTGTGCTTACATTTGTATTTGTACTATGTAATAATGTGACATTGTAATAAAATAAATGGTTGTGCTATTAATGTGACAATGTAATTCCTTTTATTAAGTCCTTTGCAACATTAAGTGTTACTGTGCTATTAATGTGACATTGTAATTCCTTTTATTAAGTCCTTTGGAACGTTAAGTGTTACTGTGCTATTAATGGTTGCACTATTAATGTGACATTGTAATTCATTTTATAAAGGCCTTGATGCCAATCCAAGCACATTAATGGTTAAAAAAAATTGAAACACATGTTTATTATTTATATCATAAATTACTCAACCGTTCAATGAAAATTTGATGTATGGTTGTCGTTGCATTCTATAATGAAATGGACTAAGTGCTAGGGTTGTGAATTTAAACCTCTAGAATCACCCTATAATCGTTAGATTTACAAAGATCAAGAGTTTAGAATTTGTTTTCAATGTAGGACTAATTGGCTTGTTTTAATTTTAAATGTTGTTAGTGAGAACCATGTAATAATTTTCTATTGTGTAGTTTGGAAGCAACACATAGATGTTTCGGTTTCATTCACTTTAATGCTAAAAAAAAAGCACTTTTAGTTTATATTGCTAAGTAATTTTATTTTTAAGTGAGAGGGTCAACACATGGGGAGATTTTAGTCTTTAGTTTGCTCATTGCAACACACCACCCTGTTCTGGGTTCCACGGTTGCACTTCCAACAAATCCATTCTAGTAACCTAGTTTCCATGACTATCAGCATTAATCTTTTTAAGAATCAAAATCTGGGTAAATGAAAGAATTCTTGCGGCTACGTTTCATCGTTTAATGTTTCTTAAAATCTTATTTTGTCAAACTTTGAAGTTTGGGTTTAGGGTTAAGAGACTTTAGAATTAAGAAAAATTAAGGAGGACTAATAGGGAATTTGCAGTTTCATATTGTATATGAATTTCTACCAATAGTACCAGTAGAGCAATGTTGGATAAAAAAATACATTATGCAAAATTGCTTAAAACCCCATGTTTCACTAATGAATACCATGACATTTATGATCCTAAAACCTATGGTAGGCGTACCTCAAAACTTAGTTTTTCATCTTAGAATAAGGCCTCAAAACAAATTCTAGTTAATAGTATCAGTGCACCATGGGTAACTGGATTAGGGCATGTGATGTTACATGAGGTTTTCCCTTGCCTAAAATTTATCATGGTCTATGCCCAAAATTATGATGATAACAAAAGAGCAATTGTTAATAAAGATAGCAGAGAAGAATTGTTATCTATTAATGCAAAAGAACTTGGAAAAGTGTTGGAGTTTACAATTGAAGAATTTGGAAATGTCCACATTGACCTAAAAAAGCTTGCTAGTGATTATGAAGCAGTGGATGAAATGGAGAAAAAATATTTCTTAAATAGAATAGTTCAGGATAGAAACAAATTGAAAGGTGATCGTAAGCTTCCTTATGATTTGGATATTTTTAGACCATGGGTTTAGGATATTATTTCCATGCTAGCATTTTTCCTCATAATGGATAGCAATTTGGAAGTGGGTGCATGACTCCTTGAAATGGTGTATAATATCCATTATGGTGTTCCACATGTCAAATATAATTTTATTGAGCACATTGTAGAATCCGTGGATAAACAATTTTTAATGATTAAAGGAGGTTCCACCAAGACATTTAGGTTCACAACCTATTTGTGCTATCTTTTTCTATTCAAATTCAGAGGAATGCTTCAGACCAACAAGCTTTAGATTTATCCCTATAGTAAGACTAATCCTAAGCAAAATAAAATGGCTCTAGTATATGAATGGACAAATATTATAAGGTTGCATGATTCTCGAAGGAACTACAGTAATTTTGTAGACTACTTTTTGGCTTCATTGCATCAATCAATTAAAAATACACCAATGCCTAGATTTCCTATATCATGTAGAAACTACATTCAACTAGGAAAAGAAATACAATTGGTTGATTGGTACTTAATGGAAGAATATATTATGCTAAGATTTCATGGATTGGGTGTACAACCATACAAACTTCCAATACATGTGACAGAAAGGGTTTTTTCTTTGGAATATGTAAGGCAGATACAGAGTACTGATGAACTACACTTTATCGGTCAACAAAAGAAGACCTTATTTCCTTTACCTTTTTCATGTGGAGGGATCACATTCGAGAGAAAAGCATTTAGTGTGGCACACAATATTTTGATTTTTTTTTATTTTGATGCTATCTATCATTGGCAGTATGATCGATGTGACCATTAAATCAATGATTGTGCTCAATAAGAATGTTGCAAGTAGAATTCAACATCAAAGTAAACCCTTTCTTGAAAACATGAGAAATAAGGATTCTTGGGATGAGGTCAAAATTACAATGGAGAAAAGTGTTGTTGAGAATGGTATTTCTTTTGAACAATTGTTAGCAGAAATTATTGCACTGCATCAAAAGACAATCAAGAGGTGCAACATTTTTTATCAAAAAGGTGCTAAACCATCTAATAGATTAAAAATTCCAGATTCTCTAGAGAAGGAAGTTACAAAAAAAATTGGTAACGATAAAAAATTACTGCCTTTTGGTCTATGAGGAAGGAGCTAGGTGATCCAAGAGCTCTTGTAGAGTATGGAGATAACGAAGAAGATAGTGAGTTTAGCAAATTGTGGAATATAGAGCATCTAGATGAACAAGAAGATAAAGAAAGTTATCATGAATCTAGTGATGACAGGGAAGAATAAAGCCATGTCAATTTTAAACTCGGTTTAAGTGAGGCCACAAAAGAAGCATATACTTTTGGAGCAACCATAGCTGAAAAAATGGGTTATGAAGGTGGTCCTTTGGGATCCCAAAGACAAGGCCCTTAGACAGTAGATGTAGAGCATAGAAAAGCAATTGATAAATATTGCCTTCGGCTTGGAGGTGAGAAAGTAGACCTAGGGCATACAAGTCAATTTGTTAGAGCTTCAAATCCTCATCCTCAATCTCATGGTAAAACAAAATCACAACTAGGACATGCCCATGGTGGAGAGCTTAGTGCAACTGGCACTACCTTTTGTGGCAATGGTATGGGTAGTAGTACTAGTAGTGGTCAACATGTGCTACAATAGAAAATTACACACAAGAGGACAACAATACAAGATACCATAGAAACACCAGGTGATCAAAGCATACATAAGAGGCAAAGGATTTTGACAGGTCCAAGTCACACTACCAGTGGATCCACCACAAAGGAGTTATTTCTAGGAACCCTCCACTGATAGTTAGTCTGGCTGTGACATCATTATCAACTACAAGTACTCCTATTCCTTTGCTATTCAAGCATTCTATTGTTCCTGCATCCCTAGGTTTTGATTACATTGAAGAGTTTAAAAAGAAATCATACATGAATAAAAAAGAAAAGAAGAAACTAATGGATAGTGCATCTATAGTAACTTTAGAGCCTACAACGACCATGGTAGTACCCACATTTGACACAAATAAAGAAATCATGGAGTACACATTTCTTGTTTCCACAGTTCAAAACAAACTAGCAAATCAGATGGCTCAATTTGAATTCTAGGTGAACAATATTCAATTGGACTTTTTTGGACTCAAAAATACTAAAAAAATTAATGTATCAAGGAAGAACAATAAATTGGTGTACACATCATTGCTAAAGAAAGATAGAGAAAAAAAAAGGTTGCATACTCAAAATGAAAAGATACAAATAGACCTAGCAAATGAGAAAGCATAGAGGAAAGCAATAGATAACAAGAGAAAATAATTAGAAAAAAAGAATAAAATATATGCCTTTGCATCAACAAGAAAAGAGAAAAAGTAGAATGAGACTACAGTGAATGAACTGATTCAAAGGCTAGATGAGAGCAACAAGAAATAGGATGAGGAAAAATCCACTTCAGAAAAACCAAGACTAACAATTGCGAATGGAAATGCATAGTGGGAAGAAAAATTGGAGGAGAGAAAAAGAAATGAAAGATTGGAGGCAAAGTTGATGGAAGCAAAAAATGAAAGACTAACAATTGCGAATGGAAATGCATTTTGTAGAGAGACAATGAGCCATATGAAACAAAAGATATGGAATGAAATCATGCAAAGGATTGATCATTTGTGTGACATGTTTCAATTGATTGATGCTATCAAACAACATCATAAGAAACTCAACAAATATTTATTGGACAAAAAAAATGTGCTAGCATTAGAGAAATCTGCAAATCAAATTCAACAAATAGTCTACAAAGCCAGTGACAATGTTTTGAAATTAAAATGGATTACTAATTGGCTTGCTACATCAATGATGTTGTCATCTATCATTGAAAAGTGTTTGAGAATGTGCGAAACAAAGGAATATTTGCATTTGGTTGTAGACAAGATGTAGAAGATGGATGACAAGGTAAGTAACTTCACAGAGCTTGGTTTTCCAGAGGCTTTTGACACAAATGAGCGATTCATTGGAAAGGTTGATTTTAGAAAGAAGATGGAGGATGTAATGAAGAATGATTTGGACTAGTTTCCTCAAAACCTAAATGTGGTGAACTGCTTGGATTCCATCAAACCATTGCTAACCTTGAATACAAAATTGATTGAAGAATCCAAGACAGGTTCCAATTTGAATCATGATTTTTTAACAAATCTTCAAGTCAAACAACATTAGTTAGAACAAATGACAATTCCACCACTTGAACAATGGAAGTTGCTAGAAAAGGTGTTGTAGTGATTTAATTTTTGATTTTTAATAATATGAGTTTCTAAGTTCTAACTCAGCTCTGTGCGGAGTTCTTTTTTCCAACTCAGACTTCAGTAATGTGTTGATGCTAAATTATTTGTATTATTTATTTTATCATTTGAAGAAAAAGTTTAGTAGTGGTTTCAACTACTAGATACAATTTAAGCGATTTTTGATGTTAATTATTGTATATGCTACTAATACTATTGTTAATATGTTATTAATCATTGAGTTGAAGGATGAATCACTAAGTACATGTTCAAGTTTTACTTTTAACACAATTAAAATATGAACTATAAGGTGATTTTAATTCCAGACATCCATAATCTTAGTGAAATTGCATTACAATCCACACATCAATACTCAATCTCCATGACTACTTATCAGATCCACTAAAAAATTGTACAAATTCATGCTTTAATCAAGGTACTTTAACTGGTTCATTAAACTAGAGCCAAAATTAAAACATACATCAATGCTTAATAACAAAGAAGATTAATGAAAGATCATTTATCATATTTCATTAATAATTCATGTAAAATGTTATAGCTAGTTGTTGGAGAGACGATAGACTCAAAATAAGGGAGCAAAGCAAGCTTAGTCGCTAGTCCTCTAAGTTTTATAACCATGTCGCAAAGTTCTAAATTTTCATAACTACCTGATTCCCTAACTTGGTTCACTTTGTTGAGTAACTTAAGTTCATGCATACGTAACCTTTGAGTTATGATGTGGATTTAGTCAGTGGGTCAGAATTTTCAAAAACTTTGAAACTTCAGACTTTGGTTCTAAGGTTCCAAGTTTCAATGACCATGAGACATTATGGACTTATCTTTCCTTTCAAAGGTGCTATCACTTGAAATCTCATTGAATGCTATGTATGGACTAAACTTGAGGTTCCTTTTTAGGAATTTCCAAAAGCATGCAGGTTTAAAGGCTATTTTTTTGAGGAATGAAATTGAATGCTGCATTTAAAGAATGTCCTAGAAAAAATAATGACATAAGTGGGTGGTGAAGTATTAATCAGAAATTTAGCCAACATTCTCGTTCTTTTCCTAGGCTAGTACTTCTCAAGTGGAAACATTTGTTCTTCATGGATTTGTGCTCATGCAAAGTGAATGTTAGGTTGATGTAAGGGATATGACACTCAAACCTTTTAAGTTAGAAGAATTTTGGGCATGCCTGGAGAGGGATGAAAAGTCTGAGCTGGATATGAAACTCTTAGAAAGTAGGCTAGCTCATGTTGGAGGGTTTCTAGAAGTTGTGTTGAGTGTGGACCTGATAAGTGCATGTGTGAGAAGGTACATTTTGTAGACATGGGAAATTAAAGTTGCAGATAGGACTGTAATTATAGAAATTTTGTCCTAAAGCTATTTCCCACATGCAAGGGATTCTAGAAAGGGAACCTGTAGAATACATGTTTGTCACAATGGCAAATGAATTTTTCAAAGCGGATAAAGACTGGTGTAAGAACTCCATGGCCAAAACCTGGTTGAAGTTTGAAAAGAAAGGTAAGTCGCAACTGCCAAGTAAACTCAAAAGCATGCATTTAAGGGAGAAGTTATAAATGTTATTGCTTTATTGCATCGAATTTTTGGGAATGCACAAGTTGAGTTATTTGAGGATTGGATGTACCGATTTATCTTGATAGTTTGTGATTAGAACATTTTCATTGATTGGGAAAAAGTTACTTGCTTCCATTTGAATGAGAAATTAATTAATTTCCATAAGACTGCTACTTTCTATATGTCCTTGCCTGGCGTATATTGTAGGTAGTTAGAGGTCCTTTTGGCCTAGCTTGGAGCCACAAGGAACCCTAGCTTCTGATATGCCTGTGTATAAACGCTTTCCTCAGTTCACTAAACAATTTGGAATGGGTGATTTTTGTTGTGTTAATGATGCATTTTTAATGGAGACTGTGAGGAAGCTAGATGGAAATATAGAAATGCACCTTTCTCCTAAATCTATTTCTCTTGTATCAAAATTTGGGAGTTTTTTATATTTAATTTGATAAGTTTTCCTATTTGAGAATAGGGGGTTTTGAGAAATCCCCATTTAAATTACCTCGATATCCTAAATATTTACTAATATTTTTGGAAGTTTGTCGACAAATGGCCATGGTTAATATTAAGTATACGAACATGGAGAAATGAGGATATGTCTTCCCATTGGAGACCCCTTCTTTTATGTGCAAAAAAAATTAGATGGCCAGGGGAGCTAAAGAAATTCTCAAGGAATATAACCTCTAGAATTTGTCTATGGGAGCTAATTTTGATAGTAAGGGTTTTCTGAATTAGAATCTCTATGGAGGGAGTTTATATCAACATCACCCATCTATCAAAGATTTATTGGAATATTGTGTCAATGAGAACAAAGTTTTGGGAAGATATTATATGAGGCTAACGCTAAAACAGATATAGGCTTTCAGTCTATCATTTCACATTCTTGAAAATGTAGCCGAGGATTCAACAATCATAGATCCTGCATATGAAAAATTTCTTGATAAATCCCACCCTAGGGTTGATTGGACTAAAGTGAAATTTTAGATATGAGGGTGTGTGCTTCCCCAATGCTTAAAAGAACCTAGGACTAGTTGGATGGGAAATGGCGGAAATTTGTTGGTCCTGTTCAGGAGCCTAGGTCATCACAAAAGAATGAAGAGGGGTCTACGCAAGCATCTGGTGCAAGTGTATCATTGGGGAAACCATTTGTTAGGTCCTCTAATGAAAATTCACAGTCAGGAGGTGATGGTGATAGACCAGAAGAAACAGTCAAGTTGAAGAGAAGCTATGAACAAGATAGTGTGCTTTCTCCTACCCCTAAGAAGAAGACCAATCAAGAAAAAACTTGTGGTTGCAGATTCTGAAGCTATCTTTCAACATATTGCTGAAGACAATATCTTTCCTCTATCTAAATTTCCCTCTTCTCTGGCTGATAATCCACCTTTCACACCTAGCGCTCCTAAAGAAACTATTAGTGGAAATGAAGATTCTGGTTTGGTAGTAGCCTCCCTAAGATGGCTGAAAAAAGTAGTGGAGAAGAATAGAAAGCATATTCCTATAATGACAGTTGGAGTGGATACAGTTGCAAAGTTACTTCAAAGCTCTTCAAAACCTAAGAAATCTAGGAGGATGTCAAGGATGGTGACTGATGCTACTTTTGGAAATCAAATGTTAGAAATTGCTGACCTTGTCAAGGATTTAAATGAAGATGAAATAATAGAGGCAGACTAAAAATTCACACATGTTGATATGGGGCCTCCGACACTGGAAGGTGATGTGTACGATGCTAATTATTTAGTCAATACCTTGATTAAAAGAGTGAGAGAATAGAAGAAAGAAAATATAAAACTACAATCTCAAGTCCTCATATTGAGTAACTTTATTTCTTCAATGGACACTCCTCCTACATCTGATGAAGCCTCAAGTTCTTAGGTAGAGGGCATTGGTGTGCTCACCATAGAGAAAATTAAAAATAATTTGAGCTATTCTAGAGCTTCTTGAGAGGGGATCGATAAAATATCTCAAGAAGCTATCTTATTTTTGAATAAATCTATTCTCTTTTACACTAGAGTTGTTAACAAGAGGAAGGAGTTAGTAACAGAACTTCAACAAGTCAAAAAAGATCAAACTAGCCTCTATGTGCTCTCTCAGGAAATGAAAGAATTGAACTCTATGGATTCGAAGATATTAATTGGTGAGCAAATTATGAATAATCCTAAGGAGCTAAACCCTTCTTGGTCCAATTCATTGGAATGGAAATTGAATATGTATGATAATTTGGTGAAGGAAATTAATAACACACTTGATCAATATTATGAAATGTTGGTGGAAATTAAAGAAGATTATAATATTTTGGGAGTGGAAATAACTAATGAGTTTGATGAAAGGATTCTAGATATAAGAGAGATCTCTCTGAAGTTTAGAGAGATATTCAATAAAGAAATAGTTGATCCTGCTATAGTAACATGGGAGTCCTCAAAATTCAATGGAATGCAGATCCACTTGAAGACTTATAAATCTGGAGAAGACAATAGATCTCAGATGTTGGTTGAGTTTGAAAATTCTTTGCGAAATTGAGAAGTAGGTTATAGATTACTACAATGCAAGGAGCAAGGACATTATTGCAATTGTCACCAAGTACTAAGAATACATGCAAAGACTAAAGGCACAAGAGACGTTATTGAAGGAGAAGGAGGTGGAAATAATTGAAAGTGAAAGAGTTGGTGCTAGGAGTGGGACTGCTATTTATTTTTTATTTTTTATGTTATTTTCTTTAATTTGGCTCTTTTGATACTTCAAAGACTTTTTATTTTAATTTCTAAAATGGTTGTTTTCAAGAAATCGTTATCAAGACAAAAAAAACTTTTCTATTTTTATTGCTTTTTTGTTATTTCAATAGAGAAAGACAATGGTGAAGTTCATGCATGCATAATCTTTGAGTTATGGTGTGTACTGTGTGGATTTATCATGCTTTTGTTGAGTAGTTTGCCAGTGGATTGTCTATTATTGGAATGATAGATTTTTGGTTAGTTTCATTTCTATGGAATGTTTATCTATGAATAAATATTTTATGGTGATGGATGCATAAGGATTTATCAATATAATTTAGGTGATTTGGTAGTTTAAGCTTTTATTGTTTAAGTTGTGTGGATGCCTTTATAAGTTATTTATGTTGAATTGTTAGCTTGTGTTAGCTTATAACTTATAAGTTATGGATGATGAACTATTAACTTCTATTCAAGGAATGGATTAATAATATTCCTTTTAGTTATTTATCAAAGATTGCATGAATGGAAATGAAATAGGAATTTATAAGTAGTGTGATAAGTGTTGTTCTTTAAAAATGATGCAGAATCACATATCAAATTCAATACCATGGAATACAATATAAAATAAATATCACAATTTCATGGAATACAACATAAAATATCATCAAATACAATTTGGAATATGATTCATGAAGTGCAATATAAAATAAAATATCATGAAGTGCAATGATTCACAATTTCATTGAATATAATATAAAATATCATCAACTACAGTATGGAACAATGGAAAATTATCCATGAAGTGTAGTATAAATACCTAAAAGCTGCTAATTCTCTTCCATTTCCTAAATAGAGTCAGGGTCCTCAAACTAACGTGCATCATCAGATAAAGTAAAAGATCCATCTTGAATTTGATTCTGAGTCTATTCTTCATTTTGTTCAGCTTATGTCTCAAATTCAACATTCATTGTGTGATTTGTGTCAATTTCATTTGTCCCAATTGCATTGTCATTGCCACCAGTACAAACAATTGGAATTGGACTGTTGCACAACCCGGTCCTTCTTCTTTCACATGTGGACCTCTAGATTATGAGCTCCCTTTCAAAAGGAAAATTAAAGATATTATACATAGCTCCTTTCAACCTCAAACAATTTTCCAAATTCTTTCCTAGTATGTTTCTTAACTTTGATTTCAAAATCCCTAATGTATTGAAAACTCTCTCATCCTCCACTAACCCCAATATCATTATTTGACATAAATCAACAAGTTTGAAATATTTTGATATTGAACCACACAATATTTCACTCTGACCTAATTTTTTCCAAACCTTTTTTATTGATCCTAGTTCAAAGACCTTCTCCTTGCCAATGGATTTATACTGGTCCCTCATAGCTATTGGAAATCTCCAAGATTATTTTATAAGCTTAGCTTCATTTAAAATTCCTTCTATTTTTTTCTCATCGTATGTTACACTTTTCAAAAATTGTTCGATCAAATATTTTTACTTGATCATGAAAATATTTTGGGTTCTCTTAGTTTTCCCAAAATTGAGGATACACAATACCCATGGCTTCAAGTATTTCATATCGAGGGAATCTTTCACATATCTTTGAGGAAATATATTTTGCAATTTCCTTTAAATTATCACCAACAGATTTAACAATTCCTTTATAATCTTCCTCCTTAACAACTACTTCTCTACTAGAGCGCCTAGCTATATTATAATGGTACATTGATATCTCATATCCACGTACATAGATACATAAGTGTCTAGTTGCATTAAACTATAAATAATTATCAGGATTATACAAATCAGTAATTTTCCACCACATGAAATAATTTGGGCCATCTTGTGTTAGATCTAGATATAGATGATCGAGGGCCAAGCATGTATGTTTACGTAGATTGGAATATTCATTAATATACATAGTTTGTCTTGGGATTTCTTCACAATATTTTTTATCTCATCTAGCATGGGGAGAAGAATAGCTAAAGTCAAGAGTGTCTCTATATCGCTTAAACTATGTAAGAGGTTAGGAGCTTTGTCTACTGTGTTGTGATGCTCGTACATCACTCCAATCAAGGATTGATATTCTGAAAGAACTCGATGCACTAGTCTATGCGGGGAGATCCATTTGGTATCAACATCCTTGAGAAGCTTGTTTCCTAGTGTTATTCCCTCAGCAAAATTTTGAAATTTTGTGAAACGTTTGGGACTTTGGCAGAAGTATGTGTCGATCTTGTGGACTAGATTTTCAACTTCTGATATTGTAGGAAACTTGCTTACAATTTTGAATGCTAAATTCATTCTATGGGCCATGTAGTGAATGCCAAGAATGTATGGTGCACAAGTAGTTTTTGAATTTGTGCAAACACCAGTCCTTTGACCTTGCATCACTGTAGCTCCATTAGCTCCTACAGACACCAAATTTTTGGCAATTTTCAACTTATCCATACTTGTAGTTTCATTCAAATTTTTCTTCACTAGTTCAAACATATTTTGCGATGTTGAACTGTCCTTCATTTTATGAACATAGAGAAGATGATCTTGGCGAACATATTGTTCTATAGTATACAAATGCATATAGACCCAAGAAGTATTGTCTATCAAAGTAACTTCATCTAAAGATAATGCAATGAAATATGAATCTTTACTTCTCCTTTAAATATTTCTTTTCAACTATAGCAAGATAGTTTTCCCATTCCCATCCAACATTTGATGACCAATGTAATAAGGGATAGTGAGGAACATTCATAAAAGATAATAAACTAGAATATTCTAGGTAGTTTGTCATATGATGCCCTTTGGAAAAAATATGAAAAAAAAAACACTCATCTGAATAGTTTTTGACGTATTTGTTGCTTCCATTGCTTTTCCAAATTGAGCCTCAAGTGTACCTTTACATGCATCAATGTTCAAAATTATTTTTTCATGCTGTTCATAATCTATGGAATACCTAACATGAAGACAATCTTCTTTTGATTTCCATCGTACGATTGATTGTTCCTTTCCTTCTATGATTTTCTTTTCATAAACTTTACCGATATGTTTTTCTATAGTGTCAATATTTAGCTGAAACATCATGGCTCTTCCACATTTCCAACTACAAATCATACATTTGGCCAATGTTTCCTTTCCAATATCGTTTGCATTGTCAATCCCCACTGGTACCATGAATGGGTACTTTAACAACCAACCAAGTTGAAAATTCATTGTTATTTCCCACTCGTGCCCCATTTTTTATTTGCTTCTTCTTTTCTTGCTACCAACATCATCATACTCATCCAAGTCAATTATCTCATTTTGGCTAGCTGGGCCTAGGGTATCCCTTGGAACATCTTCTGTGGTATTGCCATCTTGAGTTGATACATTTTGATTTAAATCAATGATAATTTCTTAACTTGACCTTCTAGTGGTGATGATGTATTGTGAATGCTACCAATATTTGGTGGAAGAGTTGATGATGTAGCTCCATCTTGACCTGATGGATTAGAAGCTTTGGAAATTCTAAAGTAAGACTATATGGAACATCTAAGTTTTTGGCATTTTGATGGCCTCCCAGTCTCTTCACCACCCTGAGGAGTTGCAGGAGTCTCTTCACCACCCTAAGTATCCTAAGGAGTGGCAGGAGTCTCTTGACCACCTTGAGGAGTGATAGGAGCCTTACCACCCTAAGGAGTGGTAGGAGTTTGAGGAGCAGTAGGAGTCTAAGGAACTGTAGGAGTCTCTTCACCACCCCAAGGAGCAACAAGAGCCTTACCCTTGCTGCTCGAGTCGCTTGACATATTGATCTCTCACTTCAAATAAAAACTAGAAAAAATGTCTTCTTGTTTAAGAAGGAAAAAGAATATAGTTCCCATTCCCTACTCAATACCATATTTAAGACTGAAGCAAGAATGGAAAAGAGATAAAGAAAACTTATTATTATAACACTATGAAGAAATGATCACTCACCTTTAAGTCTACGTTTTCGGCTTTCGCAGACTTCTGAATCAAGAAGTAGAACCTGAGAACTAAACAAAATGTGTAAGAATAAATGACACTTTCAATTGTATTTATGTCAATCCATATTTGGTAAATTTCGTAGGTTTTCTAAATGGTATATTGAAAAATTGGTGAATCCTGTGTGCTTATACAATGATTCGTTGTAATTTTCAAGGTGAAATGTGTCCTCAAATGTAATTATTTTTTAATGTTATTGGAGAAATAGGTCCTCATAAGCAACTATTTATAAATTTTAATCAGTGAAATGGGTCTTTACAAGAAACTTTTTGTAAATTTTAATTGGTGAAATTGGTCCTAATACAATGTCGTTTTAATATTATTGGCGAATATGTAGGCATTTTATTACATTCTTATGGGATTCTGGGACTAGTCGGTCCATTTGAAATGCGTAGTTTGTTATGGTGAATTTTTTTCTTAAATATTCCTCATAAAAAAATTGTTGGTGAATGGACATGCATTGGACCAATAGTTCATAAAATCCAGGCAATTTGAACACCTTGTTGGGTGCGATAAATTCACCAATTTCAACTTGGCCAATTCCTAGAATTTTCCAATTTGCAAAGATATTCCACTAAATTTTTCCCTATCCCCCACCCTAACTAAATAACTCTCTCCCTCTCAATTCTCTCTCTCTTAGGTCTCACTCCCTCCCACATTACCTATACTAATCTCTCTCACTCCAATCCCATATCTCACACTCCCTCTCTATCAGGTCTTACATAACTGCCACCCTACCTAGACAAATCTATTTCACTCCAATCCCCTCTCCCACACTCCCTCTCTCTCTTCTCCTTTGGTATTTTTGTCTCTCTCAAGTCTCATCCCTCCTAACCCCTCTCCCATTCATAGGTATTTCCCTCCACCCTAATTGGATAACTCTCCCTCCCTCTCAAGTCTCTCTCTCAAGTCTGACCAAGCAATGTAAAGTTGCAAAGTGGTACAACTTTCATTCTACAACTTGTGTGACCAAAAAAACTATTTCAACGTGTTTAAATGGGTATGCTTATGTTAGGAATGGTCCTTTTTTGCACCCAAACATGTTGAATCACTTCAAGGTACATTCAACTAGCTGAATCCCTTAAGAGTCCAAAGTGTAAATTGATGCAATCTTTGATGGGTTGTTACTCAAATACCACGATGCTTATAAATTTCTCATTTGAGCCTATGGGATCATGTTGGGACCCTATAAAATAACCTTTCTTGGTTTTTTCTATCTTGGAGGTGTTTTTCTGTGGTGACAAATTTTTGTTTTAGGAAAAAGTTGTCAAATGCAAGTAGTGTTAAGAATTTGCAAAGTGGTGCAACTTTCATTCTGCAACTCGTGTGACCAAATGAATTGTTCCAATACATCTGGATGGGTACATTTATACTAGGCATGGTCTTATTTCACACCCAAACACATCAAATTACTTCAAGCTACATTCAACTGGTTGAATCCCTTAAGAGTCTAATGTTCAAAATGACTGCAATCTTTGACAAGTTGTTACTCGGATACTGTGACACTTATAAACTTCTCATTTGTGCCTATGGGATCAAATTAGTCCCCTCTACAATAACATTTCTAATTTTTTGCTATCTCAGAGGAATTTTCCCATGGTGGAAACTTTTCGCTTAAGAAAAAAGTTGTCAAATGTAAGCAGTGTAAAGTTGCAAAGTGGTGCAACTTTCGTTTTGCAACTCGTATGACCAAAAAAACTATTCAAAAAAATTTAGATGGGAATTTTTATGCTAGGAATGGTCTATTTTGCATCCAAACACAACAAATCTTTTTGAGTTACGTTTAATCGACTGAATCTCTTAAAAGTCCAAAGTGCAAAATGGTTGCAATCTTCAACGGGTTGTTACTCGGATACCATGATGCTTAGAAAATTATTATTTGAGCCTATGGGATCATGTTGGGCCCCTCTATAATAATATCTCTCATTTTTTTCTATTTCAGAGACATTTTCTTGTGGTGGTGACTTTTCACTTGGGGAAAATGTTGTCACATGCAAGTAGTGTAAAGTTGAAAAGTGGTGCAAATTTCATTTTGTAATTCGTGTGACCAAAAAAACTATTCCAATGCATTTGGATGAGAAAATTTATGTTAGGAATGGTCTTTTTTCACACCCGAACATGCTGAGTTGCTCTGAGCTATGTTCAACCGGCTGAATCCCTTAAGAATACAAAGTGCAAAATAGCTGTAATCTTTGATAGGTTTTTACTTGGATATTGTGATGCTTAGAAAATTCTCATCTGAGCCTGTGGGATCATGTTGGGCCCATCTACAATAACCTCTCTTGGTTTTTACTATCTCAGAGGAATTTTACCATGGTCATGACTTTTCACTTGGAGAAAAGTTGTCAAATGCAAGCAATGTAAAGATGAAAAGAGGTGTAACTTTTGTTCAAAAAATCATGTGACCAAACGAACCATTCCAATGCATCTAGATGGGTACATTAATGTTAGAAATGGTCCTCTTTTGCACCCAAACATGTCGAATCGCTTAGAGCTACGTTCAACTGGTTGAATCCCTTAATAGTCCAAAGTGCAAAATGGATGCAATCTTCAACGAGTTGTTACTAAAATACCGTGATGTTTAAAAACTTCTTGTCTGAGCCTATGAGATTGCATTGGGCCCCTCTATAATAACCTCTCTCAATTTTCTCTATATTAGAGGAATTTTCCTGTGGTGACAACTTTTTGCTTGAGGAAAAAGTTGTCAAATGCAAGCAGTGTAAAGTTGCAAAATGGTGCAACTTTCGTTTTGCAAATCCTATTACCAAATGAAATGTTCCAACTTCTGGATGGGTAATTTTATGCTAGCTATAGTCCTCTTTTACACCCAAATATACCAAATCACTCTGAGCTATGTAAAACTGATTGAATCCCTTAAGAGTCCAAAGTGCAAAATGGCTGCAATCTTCGACAAGTTGTTACTTGGATACCATGATGCTTAGAAACTTCTTGTCTAAGCCTATGAGATTGTGTTGGGACCCTCTACAATAACCTCTCTCAATTTTTTCTATCTCAGAGGTGTTTTCCCACAGTGAAATTTTTTCTCTTGAGGAAAAAGTTATCAAATGCAAGCAGTGTAAAGTTGCAAAGTGGTGTAACTTTTGTTCGGCAACTTGTGTGAC